>MJUU01059057.1:0-21115 GCA_002080025.1 Modiolus philippinarum | reverse complement strand
TGGTTGGCACGCTATTTTCACAAGAATTTTTTATTTTTTTCTCGATTTTCGATGGACATTTGACTGATCGAGCATGAAAATGTGTCTTTACCGTCACAGAGTTAAGACACCATTTTTACACATTTCTCCACATAACTTATTTGTAAACAAACATTCTATCAATAGAGAATATCGACACAAATAACGTAAATACTGTAAAAATATACAGATATACAAACAATCATTGTAAAAAGTTACTGCAATATGGTTCAGTGAATACTGTCCCCATTTTTAAGAGCACATATTACCAAAAAGTTCCTGTCGTGGTTGCTCTACTGATAAAATTATGAGAAAAACGGGATAGAGATTAAACTGTAGTAACTATTTGATAAAGCAATAAAATTTGAAGTGCAATTTTCTATCATTCGTAGCGATTTTTTTTATATTTTTGTTCGGGTAATAGGAGACATTCGTGACAGTAAAAGAAAGACATATGACGGTAAAGAAAAACTCGTGACGGTGATGACATTTTTGGTCTTAGGAATTCTCTGTTTAAAGAATATTCTGTCAAATAAGAAATAAAATGCTTATCAGCATGGATTCTGTTTTTCATTTGCTTTGCTCTGATCTATTTCTTTTAACTATCAAAAATAACAAAATGACAAAACATAGATAACTTATCCACACACAAAGTATGGACCTTGATGTTATTTCGAAGTTTTATATGGTTATTAAAGAGAAATTGACGAAAAATGATAATGTCTGTTATAGGAAATAGAACACTTTTGTGTACTTTCTAAAAAACAGGTTGAAAATGTATTTAGTTTGACTAATACAGCCAAAAAACTAGAATTTTGTCTTCACCGTAACGCTTGTATCCTAACAGTACGTGACAGAAAGTGGAGACAAATCCGTGAACCGTCAAGGATTTTGAATTTATCTCTGGAGGGAATCTAAGTCAGGCAAGTGGTTGTTTCTATGGTACTTGAGCTTTATCTGCTGATGTAATTGCGATGCAGATCGACTGTACTACAAGAAAAATATTGTATGTACGGTAAAGACGCGTAATAAAGGTACTTTTTCAAACTTACCAATGTTTTTCTCAAATAATTAAAAAATCCGTTATAATAGTAAAAAAAAAATAATTGCCAAACCACTTAGGATACGTATGTTAAAGGCGTATGGCATAATTATACAAGTTTACTGCAGAGGAATATCATGTTTGGTACTTGAAATGTCCCGTGACGGTAATGACCAAAAATGTGTGGGACAGATGTTTGAAATCAGATATAAAACAAGCTAAGACAGAGAAGAGGAAAACAATTAGTGTGCATGTTACCTTTGAACTTACTCTACTCATATAAATCACTGTAATTGACATAGAAAAATATTAAAATATAAGGGGCAAAAAATGCAAAAATGTTGTCGTCTATACAGATTGGGACATTACCGTCATGTGAAGAATTCTATATGTGACGGTAAGTTATATTTTTTTAGAATCGTTCTTTTTCCGCCAAAACTAAGATAAATTGGTTTTTAATATTTTTTCTGAATTGGTTATGGTGTGAATTAGTTCACTGAACTTTAAAAAAGTCAGAAATTCGAACAAATGGGCAAGTAATCGTCGACGGACAGGTTTTCATTACAAATATTAAAGTTGTCAGAGAATCACCCAGACCCTCTTACACATTATAACCCCCCACCCCATACTGATACTCCATGCTAAATTGCAGAAGGCAGGGATATGTGGTTTCTGAGATAAACATAACAGAAATTTTGAAGACTGGAAAAATATTCCAAGTTCAGTCAAACAGGAAATGGGCATGCCCGAGGTTCAAAACTCTGTTACACGGTATAGGTCCCCATACTGATACTTCATGCTAAATTACAGAAGACTGGGATATGTGGTTCTCGAGTAAAATGTGACAGAAATTTTTTGTGACGCCAATCGGCAAAAATATTCTTTAAGTTCCGTCTAACAAGAAGTGGGCATGCAAGAGATCCCAATTCATTACACGATATAGGGCCCATACTGATACTCCATACTATGAATTGCAGAAGGCTGGGGTATGTGGTTCCTGAGAAAAACGTGACATAAATTTTCAAGACGCAAAAAATATTCTAAGTTGCGTCAAACAGGAAGTGGGTATGCGAGAGATCCCAAACTCTGTTACACGATATAGGCCCCGTATTGATACTTCATGCCAAATTGCAGAAGGCTCAGATACATGGTTCCTGAGAAAAATGCGAGGGAAATTTTTTGTGACGCCGACGACGTCGATAGTGATCCCTATATGTCACCACTGCGTGAACGCAGGCGACACAATAAACAACTGGAGTTACAACCAAAATGTCTGTTTATAATCAAACAAAGTAAGTACTTTCCTAACGGAAGAATCATATTATTGGCCACTGTGATGCATTCGAAATTTTTTGTCAGGTGTTTGAATTTAAAAGAGATTGAAAACATTCACAAAGACCTCAATAGTTCAGAGCAACTTCAGAACTTCTTGATATTGATATCATGACTTTTGTATACGTCCTGTCACAATGAATACTAGTATTGGATTTTCCATAAAGTTAAGCATCACAATGTTATGTGCTTGATTCATTTTTTACAAGTTTAACTAGAAGTGGGAGCAGTCGCAAACGACAGCTAATCCCCTCGCCCGCTGACAAGAAATAATAACCCTAATATAATCTCAGGATGTATGAATGTTGAAGGTACATCCACTGAACATTAAGATAATTGATTTATAACATGTAGTATCTCAGATATAAACATTAATGCAAACTTTAACCGGAGTCATTGAAGCATAAGATGTAGGTCAAAGTGACCCAATTATCATCTGAAGCAGCATCACTCTCCAAGACACATCTACTGACCTCAGATGATTGATGTGCCACATGTAGTTTGTCAGATATGAACCTTAACGCAAACTTTAACCTGAGTCACTGAAGCGTGAAATGTAGGTCAGAGTGACCCAATTATCATCTGAAGCAGCATCACTCTGCAAGACACATCTACTGACCTCAGATGATTGATGTACCACATGTAGTTTGTCAGATATGAACCTTTACGCAAACTTTAACATGAGCATTGAAGCGTGAAATGTAGGTTAGAGTGACCCAATTATCATCTGAAGAAGCATCATTCTCTAAGACGCATCCACTGACCTCAGATGAATGATGTGCCACATGTAGTTTGTCAGATATAAACCTTAACACAAACTTTAACCTGAGTCATTGAAGCGTGAAATGTAGGTCAGAGTGACCCAATTTCATCTGAAGCAGCATCATTCTCCAAGACGCATCCACTGACCCCAGATGATTGATGTGCCATATGTTGTTTGTCAGATATTAACCTTAATGCAAACTTTAACCTGAGTCGGGACGAACAGACGGTCGAGATACTATATCCCCTCCCCAACTCCGTTGGGCGAGGGGCAAAAGGAGGAAACATCAACTGAAGAAAAAAAGAAGAACCATAATACAGAGTTCTGGCACAGTAACTCAATTTTGCCTGGATACTGACCTAGCATAAAAAAGCATGTATAACCATGATCAGATGACTAACTGAGATCTGAATGCAAGTCGGCCACGAGAAAAATAAAGGTCAGTCTTCTAATTTTGTGTGGATTCTAACCTACAATCAAAGATCCATATGAAAGGATGCATGATCTTACCATGTATAGTGACCGAGATCTGAAATCGTCCGTAAACTTGAATGTACTTCAATCAAGCAGAAAATATAGATCAAAGTTATGTAACTTTGCATTGCTGTTGACCTACAACCGGAGATGCTTACGTATGCAAGGCTAGATGAATCTACCATGTATACTATTCTAACCGTGATATGAACTTAGATGTAAATTTCAGTGGATGCCATTTCAAGAAGAATGTATAGGTCATAGAGACCTAAGCTTATTTGAGACAATCAACTCAAGATGCACCTGCATGCAAAGATTAATGACACTACCATACAGTTACAGAGATGTATACCCAGACGTGGGCCAGGACGTGGACGCCGTGGTGGGGTTCTGCAGATAGTGCCCCTCGACCTCTGACTCGAACTTCAAGCAGAAATTTATTTTTATTGTTCTGTCGTCTTGGTAACAGAAAAGCCAGATTGTCCTTTCAGTAGGACTTTCCAGCTATTAAATCAGTACTGATATTTTTTCCTTGTTTTTATTGCGACTCCCGACGCACCAGATTGATACGGTGCTATCTGTACTTCTCCATTCTTCTTCGCTTGCATTTGAATAGGGATCGATCGATATATCCTCTGAAATTATCAGTTTATTTTTCATTGCCATGGTTTATGCGGTCTGTTCTTAGAATGTTGGCTTTTCCTGCATATATTAAAAAACAATTTAATATTGGCGAGTACAATTGGTTCTCGTGATAAATGTCGCAAGTATGCAATAATTATTTCGTTACAGGTGAAAACTCTATAGTGATTGTACCAGGGGCAAACTTACTGTTGACACGTGACGATGTTGCAGTTAGAGAGGAAGTTATTAAAAACTCAAAAGTAGTCGTCTGCCAACTAGAAGTGGATCTTTCAGCTACTTTGGAGACATTAAAACTGACAAAGAAACATAATGGTAAGCATGACTTATGACATTTTTTCAAAGGCTAAGTCTGCATGTATCCATAGAACATACAGGGAAGACCAAAATAATGCTGTCATCATGCAAATTAACATTAACACAAAAATTTATGAGGAGTTGTCAACAAAATATATGGAATCAAAAGACAAAGAAAACAATAAAACATGACTAAACTGAACAGTCACTTAATATCATCCTTTAATACTGAAAACTGACTTTCCAAAAGTGAGCATCAGCAGCTTTCACGAACTTTACTGGCACCTGCTTTGATTCAGATTCCTAAGATGACTAACAGAATAGACATAATACCCACAATACCTAACCTAATCACTATCAAGTATTTCAACTATCATCGAAATTGGAGTGTACATGATTGTTTCTAAAAGTATAAACACATGCATCTCCTGCTTCCAAGCAGAACCATTTAATTATATGTCTCTGTTCCAAGGATGCAAATCGATACATATCATGAGTAAGTCGCCTGGCTCTGAAACAATAGATGTGATTAGCTTAAGGTCGCAAGTTTATTTTAGTCTTGTAATTAAAAGAATGTTTTAGGATCAACTCGAGGCCTCTATCAATGAATTTATAGGAGCGAAGACAAAAATCAAAGTGTACTAGTCGACTGGTCCCTGTGACCCTGCTGATTTGCCTGTTTGCAGGAAACCTTCCCGATCAGAATGTAGAACAGTTTCTCACTGACTTCATGTAGTGCTGTTTCTACAATAAGCTTATATTTTACAGTTAGAAGTTTGTTCAACGTAGCACCAGCACAGACAGGCCTATCAGACGAATATTTTAGTTCCTGTGACATATTGTGTGCAAATGAAAACGAGGTCAGTTCAAGTTGTATGATTAAAAGAGAAAGGTCACTGTAGTTGTATGGTGATATGATTTAGGTGTTATCTTTAAAAGGGTGAAATCAATGTAAGAGTTAATAATAACGTAAATCGCATTCTCCAAAACATGCATAATCTGATTTTTAAATACTGCCATAATTCAAGACATGAGTAGGTGCCGTTACATCAATAGATTCACTCTCTAGAACTATCCGTTGTCTAGGTCTAATTTACAACTGTTAACATACATTGAAAATTTATAACACTTAGGCCCTATCAAGTTAATTTGTAGATTCTCATCCACCTGTTACCAAAAATCTGGGGTGGGTGGGAGGGTTTTATTTTATTTTTTTTACTGATTTTCTCTAAAATTGATAGGAGTTTAAAGAAAATTTCTGAATAATCAAAAAAGCTTAGGGAAAAATGGGGCGGGCGGGGATGAGAATCTATTAATTAATTTGATGTGGCCTTATCAAAGAACAAAATGATATTTTTTACACTGGCATAGGGGTTGTTTCAATCTTTCAATCTTGCTTTATATGCCACATTTGCAATTGCAGAAGAACTTGTTGTAAATTCAAGATACAAGTTGGGCGTTCAAAATCAGAGTCCTTCATCAGTATCCAAAAACAAGACAAAACTGAACAAAAAATGTTAAAAACAAGTACGGACAGTAGAATTGCAATAATACAGAAGGGCCAGTTATTCTCAAAAAAATGAAATCCTCTGCTATTTATGCATAGATGGAAAGTTTTACTTTTTCAGGTTATTTTATAATACAAGATGTGTAATATACAAATCTTTTTGGGGCTTTTATTGTTCATATATAAATTTTTTTAGGCTGAAATGATAACTGGATTACCTGTAACTGACCCTTCACAAGCAGAGACTGCTATAGCGAAGTTGTTAAGCAAAGGTTGTAAAACTGTTATCATTACATTAGGAGATAAAGGGACAGTCTTTGCTACACAAGAGAACCAGAAACCAGTTCATGTACCAGCTGAAAAGGTCAAGGCTGTAGATACAACTGTAAGGAAATACTATTTATAATGTTGTTTTGTGTGCTAATGATGAAGTAACCTTTAAAGTTCTTAGATACAACGGAAAACACCACTTCATTGTCAGTTATATTTGTATAGAAAAACGCTGTAAGAGTTAAAAGGATAGCAAAACTGAAGGCATAAAATAATTTATTTAGATGCTGTGAGCATCCTTTTTATGTGCTTTAGGTAAAATTGTGATTCATGTGGCATTTTAATTAGATTTTTTGGTTAGTTGTTCCCTATCAGATTTTACAAAGTTTTTATAAATGGTCTTCCAATTGTTTCGATTTGATCTGCACTGAAGACACATAAGTTGTCGAAATGGCCATATGTAGAAAACTTCTGTATTTTGTTATGTAATATATGCCTTATAGGCCAGAGACATGAATATGTGTCTATATGTTTCTGTATAGGCTTCATTGGTCCCAGCAACATTCTTTCTTTTTTATTTATTCGTAGGGCGCTGGAGATTCCTTTGTTGGATCCTTGGCCTTTTATTTGGCTACCAGACCAGACATCAGTTTTGAAGAAGCCATTAGAAGAAGCAGTAAAATAGCAGCTATAAGTGTACAGTCTCCTGGTACACAGTACAGCTATCCATGGAGAAAAGACATGCCTTCCAATCTGTTTGATTGAATTGAAATAAAAAATGGAAATCTTTTGGGTTGGAGGTTTCACCTTCAGAATTGTCATTTTATTAAGGCATAACAGGCATTAACTTCACTTCATCATAGCCTTGTACAGAAGAGTGTTAATTCCACAAACTGTTTTTGTATGGAAACAAAGCATTTAATATATTTTTTAATTAAATTTGGACTAAATAATGTTTTTGTCTTAGTTAAATGGTTTTGGAGTACAAGGACATGCAGCATTCAAATATTCTAGTCCATTAGATAGAAATCCAGGAAGGATGAAGACATTTCACATGAACTGTTGAAGGAGTGAATCAGTATGGATTATACAATCTGTTTGCTTTTCCCTTAAGGGGGTTCACTACTCCATATGAATTTAAATAGGATTTAAAATAAATGTGTTTTTTTTGTTAGAAAATTAAAAAAGAAATTATTTATGTGAAAAAATTGATAAGTTGATGATCTTGTTTTTGAGTTATAAGTGATTGAAAATTTGGCAGGAAACTGAACTCCTCAGATTTTTTTATAGGATTAACATTAGCAAGGTTTGACCACAAATGAATGTGACAGAATAATAAAATTTAATGAAATTTTTACAGAATGCTCATCAAGGTGTATAAAATGAATATGGGAAAAATTAAGGGTGCCCATGGGCAAAAAATTATAATGCTTTTGAATGGATAAATCAGAGAATTCCGAAAATCTGACAGAAATCTCAAAACATGAGGAGCGAACCTCCTTAAAGAATGAGAATACATTAAAATTCAGATGTTTATATAAATATACTGAAATATAACAAAATGATAAAACAACAAACTGTTGTGACCACTAAAGAGTTAATCCGATGCTTTTCATTGCATATTTTCAATGACCATGAAATTTTTTGTTTTGTTTCATTTGATATATCATTTTCTAGCAGTACTTTTCAACGGCTGACCACTGCATTCAATTTCTAATAGAACATTTAATTGGACAAGTCATTCTGTAACACAATTTTTCATTGGTCAGTCATTATCACTCCCTCCACTGTCATTAATCTGTTTCTCATCAGAATCATATCCAGCTTTCTTTGCTTTAACTTTATCTATTCTTGACATTAATTCTGAAAATAAACATATACATTGTAATTGAATCATTCTCAATGAATAGTGAAATGATTAAAATATTAAATTTCAGTAAGTACTATTTGATGCTTATAAGATTAATAAAAATAAGTCTATTAAAGAACCTAATTATTGTTTCTCAGCAATATTTTTATATGAAAACAAGCAAGATAAGAAGAAACTAGAAAAACTGTGAGCTAAGCTAGCTNAAAAAAAAAAAAAAAAAAAAAAAAAAATCAAAATTTAAAATAGTTGATGCACAATGGCAATGTGTACTGAACATTCTGTGAAAGTTTCATTGGATTTCACTAAGTAGTCTAGGAGAAGTTATCGCCACAAAGTGTGTACCCCTATAACAGAGGGAATAACAAACGAACAGATGGACGAACGGACACTATGATCACTATATACCAGGACAGTGGGGTCTTTGGACAGTTTTTTGGTACAATATTACACCAGCTCTCTGTTGTATCCATCCTGAATGAGGTCAGACCTACCAGACACAATTTTTCAAAAGTTGCCATCCAAGAACTATTGTGACCAAGTTTGGTTGCAATTAACTCTTGTTTTTAGGACTTTTCCCAGAGGGTCCTTTGTTAAACTATGTTCCATACTCGCTGCCATCTTTGCTAAGGTGGGAACATGCCTAAAAATTTTCTGGAATGGGTTCATACCAAGACCTTTGTACCTAAGTTCAGTTATAACAGCTAAGTAGTTTCAGAGGAGAAGATCTTTGATAGTCTTAGGTTATGCTCCTTTCTGGTAGCCATCTTGGATGAGGTACAAACCTGCCAGACACAATTTCAATATGGGAACACCCTTGTGTAAAGGGGAATGACTCTTGCCAAGTGATGTGAAAAACTCACCTGTTTGCTAACTAGAGACTAAGATATAGAATTTCTTACATGAGTTCATCCTTGAATGTAAGTATACATTTCTTCCCTAATAGTTTGTTGTGTGAGATTTAATTATGGTTACAACTATTTTACCACCAAAATCAACACTTGCAGTCATGCTAATTAATGTACATGAGTACATATGTATCAATTCTTAAATGACAATTTGCAGAAGATCTTAAATTGTGTTTTTTTTTTCATGAGAAATCAAGATGCACATACATGTACTTTAATAAACGTTTTGTTATTAAAATATTAAAAAGAAGTTAACAATATACATGTACTAACAGAAACACAAACTTACCATTGGGACATCAGTACATATAACAATCAAGTTACTACAGGTCCACAGTTACAAAACAGGTTTTTTTGTCAGTGAAAGTTGCAGGGTATACAATTGAATACATACAGACTATTTTTTCCTGTATTTTTGATGTCAAAAAATGACCCTGCAGCTTATTTACAACTGCAGAATATACAAGGCTTTTTACAGTATTTTCTGCATTACCAAACACAACAATAAAATTTGGCATTACTTTGTTAATTTTTAAGTACCTTTAGCAGGGTTGAACACTCCATTTGTTTGTTCATTACATACGAAACATCTCTTTGATTTCCTGTAGTGAGATAATGCACACTTTTCACAGAAATAATGCAGACATCTGAAAAATAAATGGATGTAAAACAACAGGAATTTTGATCTTTCATAAACAACTTGGTGAAGTGTGATATGGAATAGTTCAAATAAAAGTACGGGAACATTTTGTGTTTAAGAATTGGATAACAAATTATCTGTAATTTATATGAATTTCCTTTGACCTACATAGACTTATATTCTCTGTATCACCGAACTGGACACTATCACGAAAATATCGGTCACTGTTAAGGCTTCACAGGCCAGTTGCTATGCTGAAGTCATGTTTTGGTATTATTTGTCAAGTTAATACGCATAATACTTTTAATGAAGAATGCATATAAATTATTGAAATAAACAAAAGATTAGAATGCATATAAATTATTGAAATAAAAGATTAACTGTGCTAAAATAGAAATTTAAGCTTATCTCAACATGAGGTTGCACGCATTGTCGTGCTAGGTATACCCCCACTCGTTGAAATAAATCATTGCAGCAGTAGCTGAGAAAAGTGTGACGAAAATTTTCACTATGTTCAATAAAGGGAAAAAGTGCAAAGTCCCGCCAAATAGGAAGTTGATATCATAAGGCAACCAAAATGGGAGACGACGCATTACCCTAATATATATAGTCAAATACCAAATTTGAAATAAATCAGCCCAGCAGTAGCTGAGAAAAGTGCGTCGAAAATTTTCACTTTGTTCAATAAAGGGGAAAATTGCTAAGTCCCGCCAAACAGGAAGTTGATATCATAAGGTGGCCAAAATAGGAGATGATGCATTCCCCCTATATATAAAGTCAAGTACCAAATTTGAAATAAATCCGCACAGCAGTAGCTGAGAAAAGTGCGACGACAATTTTCACTATGTTCAATAAAGGGAAAAATGGCTAAGTCCCGCCAAACAGGAAGTTGATATCATAAGGCGATCTAAATGAGAGACGACCCATTCCCCCTATATATATAGTCAAATAACAAATTTGAAAAAAAATGGGCCAAGCAGTAGCTGAGAAAAGTGTGACGAAAATTTTCACTATGTTCAATAAAGGGAAAAATTGCTAAGTCCCGCCAAACAGGAAGTTGATATCATAAGACGACCAAAATAGGAGACAACGCATTCCACTTGTAAATAAAGTCAAATACCAAATTTGAAATAAATTGGCCAAGCAGTAGCTGAGAAAAGTGCGACAAAAATTTTCACTATGTTCAATAAAAGGAAAAAATTCAAAGTCCAGCCAAACAGGAAGTTGATATCATAAGGCGATCAAAATGGGAGATGACGCATTCCCCTATATATAAAGTCAAATACCAAATTTGAAATAAATCGGCCCAGCAGTAGCTCAGAAAAGTGCGACGAAAATTTTCACTATGTTCAATAACGGGAAAAATTGCAAAGTCCCGCCAAACAGAAGGCAACCAAAACTGCAGCAGATGACACTTTCCCCTCATATATAAAGTCAAATACCAAATTTGAAATAAATTGGCCCAGCAGTAAATGAGAAAAATGCGAAAAACTTCGGACGGACAGACGGAAGGAAGGACGGACGGACGGACGGACAAGGGTATTCCAATATACCACCCACTCACGAGTGGGGGTATACTTTATCATAGAGTTTTATTTAACATTTTGTGAATTACCAATAAAATTAATATGGGACATTTTTTTTTTATTCAGATTTTATCAGGGCGTGATTGCTCAAGAAACACTTAGAGATGACTGATTGCAGGATCTGGGAATGTACTTGTAAAATAACAATTGCATGACAAATATTAAGTGACTATGGAAGCATTTTCAGACTGTATCGAATACTGGCAAAAATTTTATGAAAATGTTCATGAACAACTCATTGGGTCATCACCTTCAACTGGGTACAGAACAGAGATGTACTCCAACAGGATATCAAATATCAAACGGCTGATTTGTTTTTAGACTGAATTGAATACAGTGCTCCCTCATTATACCACCCCTCTTTAATGATGGTCCCTCGCTTATCGCCAACCCTTTTGAAAGTCCATTTTCAAAAAGTTACATAGTATCTTTGTAATTTATTCCCTCTATATATTGCCATCCTCAGGTATTGCCAAAAATACCCTGGTCCCAAAGTTGGGAATATAACGAGGGTGCACTGTACTTGTAAAAACTTTATGTGCTCTCTTACGCATGACAGAGGAGCCATTGCCATAAGGTAAGAGGGATTTATACTGAACCTGTATCAATACAACTGCATGAGGAATATAATGTACCAACCAGTAACATAAGCAAGACAATTCCCTATAGTTTTCAATTACTGGTAATGATGATGCTATACCCACTTTTGTGACAAAAAACATCCGAATCAACACCCCTTTATCTTTCCAATTAACTTGCTATGTATGTGACAGAGCACTATTTCCTTTTAACAACTTGGGAAAGAGCATGCTAGTTGGCAGTGGTGATCAAATATAAATCTTCAATTTTTGCACAAACTTTAATTTCCATAACTTAATACCGTATAAGTGGTTATTTTTCGCGGGACGCAAATTTTGCGATTTCTTTCAAAATTGCTGGATTTTATTTTCGCGGAACTCAAATTTTCGCGATTGCTTATTATTTACTGTATAAAGCCTCATATATATTATATTTCGCGGTATGCAATTTTCGCGACTTCAGAATGGTTGCGAAAAAAGCCAAAATTAAGTCCTCGCGAAAATAACCACTTATACGATATTTCACATACTGTAAATTTATAAAATATTATATGCATTAGGGCTTTCAGTTATTATTGAATTTAAAAGTTTTTTTTATGATGGGTATAAATGAGTAAAGTTTATACTAAGATACAATATGATGTTAAACTGAAGTTGTACAAATGGTAATGAACTGTCGAAAGCTCTGTTACATTTCAGAAATAGCCAGTAATGATTGCAAATCTTTCAAAGCTTTAATGAGTAAACTGCAAATGGACTTAAAGGAAGGAAGATTTGTGCTCAAGTTATATCTGTCATACTTAGCTCACCTGACCCAAAGGATCAGTGTGAGCTATTGCCATCACTTGGCATCCGTCGTCCTGCGTCCGTCGTCCAAATCTGTTAACCTTTCACATTTTCATCTTCTCCTCTGAAACCACTGAAGCAAATTCAACAAAACTTTACAGGAATGATGTTCTTCAAGTCCTTCTATAAAAATGCTCATTTTGTTCCAATCTGATAAAAAACATGGCCACCAGCGCGGAACTTGGGTTTAACATTGGACCCTCTGGGAAAATCACATTTTCATCTTTTCCTCTGGAACCGCTGAAGCAAATTCAACAAAACTTTACAGGAATGATGTACTATAGGTCCTTTAGTATGAATGCTCATTTTGTTCTGATCTGATAAAAAACATGGCCGCCAGCGCGGAACTTAGGTTTAACATTGGACCCAATGGGAAAAATCACATTTTCATCTTTTTCTCTGAAACCGCTGAAGCAAATTCAACAAAACTTTACAGGAATGATGTACTAGAGGTCCTTTTCTAAGATTGCTCATTTTGTTCCGATCAGATAAAAAACATAGGCAGGGAACATTAACATTGGACCCTAAGGGAAAATCGCATTTTCATCTTCTCTGAAACGACCTAAGCAAATTCAACCAAACTTCACAGGAAGGATGAACTAAAGGTCCTTAACAAAGATTACTCATTTCATTCCGATCCGATAAAAAACATGGCCGCCAGCACAGACCATAGTTTAAAATTGGACCCTATGGGAAAATCACATTTTCATCTTCTCCTCTGAAACAGCTTAAGCCAATTCAACCAAACTTTACAGGAATGATGAATGGAAAGTCCTTTACAAAGATTGCCCATTTTGTTCCAATCTGATGAAAAACATGGCTGGCAGCATGGAACAAAGTTTAACATTGAACCCTATTGGAATCACATTTTCATCTTTTTCTTTAAAACCTCTAAGGCAAATTCAACCAAACTTTTCAGGAATGATGTGCTAAAGGTCCTTTACAAAGATTGCTCATTCCATTCTGAACAGGGTAAAAACATGGCTACTAGCAAGGAACATAGTTTAAAATTGGACATTATGGAAAAATCACATTTTCATCTCCCCTGAAATCGCTGCAGCAAATTTATAGGACTGATGTACTAAAGGTCCTTTACAAAGATTGCTCATTTTGTTCTTATTCTCTGAAACTGTTATGAAGCACATTGTATTGGAATGATGAGTAGAAGGTCCTTTGCAAAGTTTACTCATTTCGATAGGACAAAAAAGCACAGGTGCTAATAGAAAACACAGCTAAACATTAGGCCTACATTGGTAAAAAAACATCATTTTTGGTCATGCATGGCAGAAAAGTATTTTGTCAAGTGAGCGATACAGGCTCAGTCTCTGAGCCTCTAGTTTTCATAGCAATGTCTAATGAATTTACAGTGTTTTAAAATTTCTGTATACCGGGCACATGTACATAATATAATTACATGTATGTACTTACTTAGTTTTTATGGGATTGGTGAAAAAATCTCGACAAATAAAACATTTAAATGGCAGATCTTCTTCATCTGAACTTATCTCATAATTTGTGGCATCTACAAATAAAAAGAAAATATATTATTTTATTAAATCATTTAAGTATTATCATTATTAATATATATAATAATGAATGTATATATAGTTACCGAAAGCTATATTTTAATATAGCCTAGGTAGCCGTGTGGTCTAGGGCGCTGGACGTAGTGCAGGCGGTGTTGCCATAGATGTCACAACAGTGATGGTTCGAATCCCGGAGAGGGAACTACCAATGTGCAGATCTAACAATGTTGGGCTGATTTTCAGACGTATATATATAACTACTTATCTGCTTCTCTATTTAGCACAAATTATTAGGGATAAGTAAAGACTAATTGGTTCAGATTATATTCATGTTAACAATGAGAGGATATAGAGTAAATACACATGAGACAAAGTCTCTACAAATACATGATTAAACCAAGCAATGGAACAACGCTTTTACTGCTATTCATCATCTTGAAGTCAGTTTAAGGCCTTCAACAATGAGCTATGCTCATACCACATATTAAGGGGGTAGACCTGGGGAAGCCTAAAATTTTCATCTCGTTTAATTTTCTTAATATTTTCAGTATTAAAACTAAACATGTTCATGTCAACTTTCAGCAATTTTCAACAATTTTTACCGCCCTGTTTTATGTCTAGTGGTCATTAAAGATACCCCGTTTCCTCATGTTATTTGGTCCGTTCAGGACTTGATTATGGTGTATAAAATTGGCTCTAATTAAATTTGTATTTGTTTTAAAATTATTTCAAATGCAAAATTCTGTAGTTTAAACATGTGTGAAAGTAAGTATGAATAATGATAGCAATTTAACTAGTTTTAACTGAAATACATGGGTGTTCTGAATAGTAGAGGCTGAAATTTTTACTTTATTTTTATCACTATTAAACACTTCTTGTAAAAAATTCTGTCGTTAAATTTTCACCAAAAACTGAGAATAGAAAGAGAACTAGTATATGTATGATATATTAAAATTTTAGAAAATTCAACTATCCCAATTTTTCTTAATTTAGAATAAAGTGGGTAAAAATCAATAAAATTGCCTAATCTGTGCTATAAATTACCTCCCTTGGAAGAAATCTGACTTTTACATATTTTCATTATCTTTAGACAGCATTGCAAAAATGTAGAGTAAAATGTACTCATTTTTTATAACTGGATGTTGGGTATTTGTTTTCATGACAAAAATGATATTTATTTGCTGTGTGGAAAAAAATTTTTGCAATTTTAAAATTTTGATAATACTTATTGCAATGATTCTATTTGTTTGTGTAAGTAATAAATAAAGAGCTACGCTAAGCGCAGCATGATACGACCGCAGCATGTCGACCACTGAAATTTCAACAAAAGTAGTTTAAAGTGAATGTGGACACAGTAAAGAGCTTGACACAATAATTAGATGGACACAAAAAGAAGCTAGACACAGTTATTAGCTAGAAACAAAATAGGGAAAAAACCCTTTTGATTACTTACTGATAAAAAACCGTAAGAGCTATGCAAAATATGTACTATCAACTAAAACTTTACATCCATAGAAATTCAAAGAAAAAATCCATCGAAATCTGATGAAAAATAAAGATATGACACATTTAGAAAAATTGCATTTTTGGCCCCTTTGACCTCTTGTAGCTCAGAAACGGTAAGACCTACAAAAAATCCGTTGATTATACTACTGAAAGCTTAGCTCAAGAGGAATCCAAAGAAAAAAATCCCATCGAAATCCGATGAAAAATAAAGATTTGACATATTTAGAAAAATTGCATTTTTGGCCCCTTTGACCCCTTGTAGCTCGGAAACGGTAAAACCTACAAAAAATTCGTTGACATACTGCTGAAAGCTTAGATCAAGAGGAATCCTAAGAAAAAAATCTCATTGCAATCGGATGAAAAATAAAAATTCTACATAATCTGCAAATTCGCAATTTTGGCCCCGTTCGGCCCCTCATAGCTGGGAAAGGAAACAAGTTACCAAAAATCTAATAGCTAAGTGCTTTATTAATTTTTCGCAAGGAATCCATTGAAAAAAACTGCATCAGAATCGGACTTAAAATAAAAAAAATATTTTTTTTGAGATTTGCCCCTGTTGGGCCCATTTATCTCGTGAGTGGTACATGCTACGTGAAATCTGTTGGCACACTACAGATTGGAAATTTCCTCAGGAGCACACTGAAACAAACCCCATCAAAATCCAATAAATAATAAAGATTCTACAGTCAAATATGTGAAAACACCTCATTTAACCCTTTTTTGGCCCCTATGGGTGGGGCAAAAACCTAAAGGAAAAAAACGTTTCTCAAAAATGTTCCAAGAAACATCATACTAAGATTTGAAAACAATCCATCCACTAGAACCAAAGTTATGCTGTCCACAGACACGAAAATACCTAATTTTACCCCTTTTTGGCCCCTTTTTTGCCTCTTTTTCAAAAAACGGGTTGGGCAGGGAATGCGAAATTAAAACCCGGGCTTAAGCTTGTGCCAACAAACATCATACTAAAATTTGATAACAATCCGTTCACTAGAACTAAAGTTATGCTATCCACAGACGCGACGCCGACGCCAACGCCGACGCCAGCGCCATACCATAATACGACCGCAAAATTTTTGCGGTCGTATAAAAAGTGAAAAATAGAGTTATCTCCTCCTACCCCAGGTCTACCCCCTTAAGTTATAGTCGGCCCCCAACATTGGTGTAGGGGGAAACATTACATCCATTGATTTGGGGTTGTCAACAAACATAAAATTATCTTGCAAAGTTCTCTTACAACTGCTGTCATCTGTCATGTGTCTAAATGAGGCAGTATGACTTCCTACGGACTGTCACTTTATTACCTATACATGACAGTTACACTGATATTTCATTGATAAACTTGTTGGCATTCTTTTATAAATACCAATCCCTTACAATAAAAGCATTCTAGACTGTGTTATGGTATATGTTTCATAATTTTTAAATAATGTGTCCCTTTCCTCTATCATGAATTACGTTTTGATTACAAATTTTTGGTACTTTGTTTATATGTTACAAGTTACATAAAAAGTTTAAATTGGCTTCAATCCATTTATTTCTGGTAGATTTCAGGTCTTTGGTTATGTTGTTTGAAATACATTTGTATACATGTTCATGTAAGAATCTCACATACGTGTGCAAGTTTAGTTTACAGCTGTATTGCTAGCTTTGATGTACTTGAAATTCATTTGAGTTTGATGATCGTATACTTTTTAGTTGTCCATATGACACAATCATTTACTTACAATGTGTACCTTTTATTTGCTCTGAATTTATTGACATACCTCTTTCCCCATATCTTCCTTCCTCCATTTCTCTTTCCAGCTGCCATCCATGTTTGTAATCACTTCTGTCATGTAGAAACTTACAACTATCTGTAAATATACATTATATAATTATGGCCTTTTGCAGTTGTGAATATTGTACATTTATTGCTGAAGGTTCTTCAAAGAATTGCTACATTTTGCTTTTATAGTATGAATCACATATTTACAGGACATATTATTGTAATGCTGGTCATAGGCGATGGAAAAAATAATCATTCTGGCTTGGTTAATATCCATTTAAAAAATGTACAGAAACAAGAGTTGTCAGAAGACAACATAGCTCGCCTGGGATTCCAGTAACCTCAATGCACAATAAATTCAAAAGTAATAGAAAGCTTTATTCACAAGAAAGTCACATATCAAATATAAACCCCCTATCACAAAACAACTTAATTCTAGAAGAAAAGTTAAAGTTTTTAAAGAATTGCCCTCAGGGCAAGGTCAAGGTCAAAATGTCTACGAATATGGTACCATTAGAAAGTTCTCATCAAAAGAACATCACATACCAAATATGAACACCCTACCACTAAACAACTTAATTCTAGAAGCAAAGTTAAAGTTTTTAAAAAATAGCCCTCAGGGCAAGGTCAAGGTCAAAATGTTTACAAATATGGTACCACAAGAAAACTCTCACCATAAGGAAGTTACATACAAAATATAAACACCCTACCACTAAAAGCCTACCTTCTAGAGGTAAGGTTAAAGTTTTTTGAAAATTGCCCTCAGGGCAAGGTCAAGGTCAAAATGTCTACAAATATGGTACCACTAGAAAGCACTCATCATAAGGAAGTTACATACTAAATATAAACACCCTACCGCTAAAAGCCTACCTTCTAGAGGCAAGGTTAAAGGTTTTTAAAAATTGCCCTCAGGGCAAGGTCAAGGTCAAAATGTCTATAAGTATGAAACCAGAAGAAAGCTCTCATCATAAGGAAGTTACATACCAAATATGAACACCCTACCACTAAAAGCCTACCTTCTAGAGGCAAGGTTAAAGTTTTTTTAAAAATTGCCCTCAGGGCAAGGTCAAGGTCAATAAGTATAGTACCAGAAGAAAGCTCTCATCACAAGGAAGTCACAAACCAAATATCAACATCCTAGCTATTCAGGTCTCAATTCTACAAGCCAGGTTAAAGTTTTGCTGACGCCAACGACGCCGACGCCGGGGGTATGACAATAGCTCTCCGGACATTCGTCCCGGCGAGCTAAAAATTGTATGAATGCTCACTCTGTACTTTCATAATTTATGTGTATCTGATATGAAACAGGACTGGTTACAGTGCTAGTGTAGGTGTAAGTGTAAATTGACCTGGAAATAATATTCACCTCGTCTAAAGGTCTTGGTGAATAAGGGTTTACAGGTCATTAAAAAAGTTAATTATTTTCTTATAATTTTAAAGTGACATGATTTGTTGGCACTTGGTCACATGACCATGAATATTTCTAAGAGTTGTCGATAAATAGCTGAATTGACTTTACGTATTGACTTTGTGCTAAAAAAGAACAGTTTTACATTCACATTTAATAATGGATAAAAGCCGTATAATTATTTAAAAGCAAAATGTAGTAATTCTTTGAAGAACCTTCCATATAATATTCCTGTACAGTGTGGTTAAATTTGCTCCAGTAGTTTCAGAGATGAGGAAACTGTGAAAATCTAACATATTTATGACAGAACGATGATGGACAAAAAGTGATAGAAAACTCTCTCTCCCTATCTATAATCAAGCAAGCTAAAAAGTGTGTAGTAATCAACTAATCATTACTGATAAGCTCAATACAATAATTACAAAGTTTGCCTTGTTTTAGTATATGGTAACAATAACATATGTTCAGTCTTTGTTACGTTCATCCCTTCAGAAATTCTATTGTTGTCGCCATGACATCACAGCTAGATAAAAATGTCAGTTTCACAACTGAGAATGGAAATTTTCAGCAAATGTAGATTTCACATCTTCCAAGATTTGACATTATCGATTTTGACTTTGCCCTGAATGACTCGCTGATAATGTACATGTTAAAGGTGCTGTATATGGAGCAGGATGTGCTGACCCTTCTGGAGCACCTGTTGTTGCTCTTTGTTGTTAAGAGTTCAGAATGTGAATACATACTAATGTTTTGAGTGTAATATCTGTATTGTTTATGTGGTTTGCGGGTGTGGTATGTCTTTTGGTCTTTAGTCCTCTCATTTTTGAAGTGTCTCTGGACTTTGATTTATGTAATCTACTTGTGCTTTATTTCTTCAGAATTCTACTGCCTTTGTTTTGTTAAAGACAGGTAGGTTTGTGATGTAGCAAGTGTTACTGTTCACCTCTACATCCATTATTTCCCTTGGCTATGACTTAGAACAATAGATTTGTTAGTTTCCTCATGTATAGTTTGTCAGTATACTATCCTGAAACAACTGATTAATTATATACCTTCACAAGATTCACAGATTTAAACAATGCATTGATGAATCTTCAACTGAACTGGACTAATGTGAATCATTGGGAGATGTTTCATATAGTGTTGTAATAACACTTTACCTTATCACATTTCAGTGCATTTTGAGAAAAAATAAGCTTGCATCAAAATATGATTAATTATAAGAACCACCTCTTTCATTTTGTACTTAGGCAATCCCTAAAAATATGTAGATTCAATGATTCTTCCCATTATCAAGGCATAATTGCGGATGTGAAAATAAATTATTTGCATGATTTAAACATCCACAAAGGACTTAATTCTAAAACTGATCTTGTATCTGTCTTTACAATTCAGAACTTAGAACACTTCTGAATCAGTCCATCTAATAATTGAATGCATTATTTTGAAGTTTAATTGGGGTATGAATGTGACCAAAGCATATTTAATGAAGCGTGGAAGCACTTAATTCATGTTGAAAATGTGCGCCCGGTCAACACTTTCATAATCCCCATGAAACTTCAAAATAATGCATTCATTCGATAATTACATTTTGAAACTAAAATATAAAAAACAAATTTAATACCAGAGGCTCCCTGGAGCCTGTATCGCTCACCTGGCTTTCAGTCGCCACAATCAAGCTAACATTGTAAATTATACAGTTGAACTTCAGTCTCTCAAACTTTGGTAGAGCAAACACCACCATTAACTTGGACTCTATTATTAGTCTGATCATGTTTTACTGTACTTCTTTGTTGGGCTTTTTTGACAAATTGTCTTGCTAAGGACCACTTTCGACACCAGTTTTGAAGTCGAGACATCATTTGGTAAATGGCAGTCAACAACAATTATATCTTTACTACATCAATATCTATTTGGAAACCAAATTTCATTGAAATCGGACAATGTTGAATTTTCCCACCTTTTTGGCGGCCATTTTGAAAATGCAAGAAAGAAAAGGCCCAAATTTTCGGAGTTAACTCCTTTAGCGAGGGCGAAAAAAGAAGAACAGGACATCACCGTGGACCGGAGACACGTCTCACTTCTGTCATCTCCAACTAAAACCCTGTAATAAGAACATCAAAGACATGGCCTAAAT
>MJUU01059056.1:48760-72992 GCA_002080025.1 Modiolus philippinarum | reverse complement strand
TTTTTTTTTTGAAATTCGACTAAGTCTTATAAATTGAGATATTATTATGGCTTTGTAGGAAGAAGTTGGATGGAAAGAAGAATAGACCAAATAATGAAGTGTGCCTCGATTTGTTTGTAGAAAATTGATGTCAGAATTTGCTATGTTTGACATAAATGTCATGTCAAGAAAGAATAAGTGAGACTCGACTCATGGCTACTTATATTGTACAATTCAGGGAGTGGACCATTGAACTTGAAATAAATCTTTTCTTTCCGAAAAAACGACAAGAAGGCAAGCCGAACCTGGTTCAATTTTTGGACCCCTTGTGACTCCAGCAGTTTTGGAACAGAGAGAGGCTTTGAGCTGAAGATTTATATCATTGTTACTTCATATCCAAATAGTATTTTAAAACAGAAATGAGATCATTACTATTGTACAGGGTTTTTTTGTTAAAAGTGATAATAAATGTACTCCTGATTTTGAAAAGTGATATCCTCAACAAGTGATAGTGAAGAGACATTTTCAACAATCGGTTTGAGTTGCAAAAATTACCGAAGTTGTATAAAACAGTAAATTTCGTTATGCTGTACACGTGTTTCAAGGAGTAACCTCTCATCAGCAGCATTTAATTCCAACAATAGGGAAAGCGAAAATCCAAAAGTAAGGAAAAGGACGTACTCGTTTCCAAAAATATCGAAATAGGAGGCCAAATCCAGTACCAATGATATCTACCGATTGCAACACACGGAATGAAGCCTCAGTATTTTTAAGAGGTTGGAATTTTGATAAAAACGGTTAATTTCTATTACACGCAAGGTATTATTCAAGTAAGACAAGTCGGACTATTGGGCTTTGAAGATTTCATGTAAAAAGCCCACACACAATGGGTCTGCTGTGGACTTTTTTTGGAGCATTTATAATTGCGATGTTTATTGATTTCTAGGGATTTGACATTGTATTTACCCTACAACCTTTAAAATTTTCATATATTTTAACAGTAACGACAATTGTTGATTTTTTTTTCAAAATGTACACCTAAAACTGTGCATTTGATTCGGTACAATGCGTATCTAAATTGAAACAATTTAGTTGTAGACCTCATATTCAATGTCTTGGTCTTTAATGCATAAGCAATTCCTATGGGTTTTACAGAACAAATAAGATAACAAATCATTGTTCTTGATATAATTTATAAAAGAACATTGTTCTTTTGAACGTTTATTTTTGTTAGAAGAGAAAGGGCAAAGTATATCAATAGGTTTGTGTGTTTTTTATCGTTTATCGTATTTACACAGTTGTTAGTCAGTGTGTTCAGTGTTCATTATAATTTTTTCATAGAGTCGATGCATTAATATGATACTGTAGTTATATAACAAGGCTGATTGTACTTTGAATGCATATGATAAAGCTTTATTTTTAACAAATGTATTTTTTGTATGGATGTTTCACGTAGATCATGATGCCGTCAAATATAAAATGGATATTTGGCTGTATTTATGTTATCTATATTGATTTCTTAATGATTTATTGTGAATCGGAATATTCTCCTATTCGTGAAACACTTTATGGAAAAGTTCGTGGGATTATTTCTTCAAGATTACCTGGGACAGAGGTGGAAGAATTTCTTGGTGTACCATATGCATCTGCACCTGTAAGATTTCAGGTAAACTATTAGAAGACCAATTTCCTTTTGTAAAGATTATTACCAGATGATCTGTTGATCTGTTTGTTCTATCACTCTGCTATATCTCAGTGATCAGGGATGTGAATGGGATGGATCAATGTATTAAAGAAATAGCTACCACGTTAATAAAACAGAGTAATGATGGCTAAGCTGGTTTGTTTTTTTACCTTTGTTTTCTTTATATCACATAAAGTTAAATTTAACATAGTGCACCTCTTTTAAGAAAAAACCTGTCTGAAATGACCCTAATTTTAATATCCCTTCATAGTGCTGTCTTTATAAATTAATCCGGTTTAAAAAGGCCTCCTGTCTTGTACGACCCTATTTTGAGGTTCCTTTTGAAGGTAAGCAGTCATAAGAATTAATACCTCATTTTGATACAGATACGCATGTTTATTTTTCTTAGGAAATATTTCATTGCTGATTATTTTCAGGGGTTTGAATCTTATCTTTCGCCATTAATGAGATTTAACTATACCTTATACATTTTATAGTGATTGGTTTGTATTATTGTCATGTTTTTTTGCCATTTGACTGTTAAGGTACCTTTGTATCTCAGTCTGTTGTTTTTCGGACAGTATTGTTTGATGGCAGTCTCTAAGTACTGACAGAGATGTTCTTGTCAAAAGTGTTGATAGTAATGGTTGTGCTGGTATTCCATATCTTACTGTTTATTATGCATCTTGGGTGTTTTGTATTTAAAAAACAACGGCAGTAGAATACCGAAAGAACAAAAGAGTGAAATTTACAAAAATCGAAGTCCAAAGACATGGCCAAAACGAGAACACAGAAAACAATGACGTTAGACACAGAAAACAATGACGTTACAATCACGTTAGACACAGAAAACAATGACGTTAGACACAGAAAACAATGACGTTAGACACAGAAAACAATGACGTTAGACAGATACAAAGCACAGAAATAGAAATCACAACATTCAAAACAAAGGCACTCATAGTGGGAACTCCAGTGAATCTGAGAGTGACACCAGGTGCTTAGGAAGGGTAAGCATGTCCTACTCTGATAACAGCACCCGTCTTACTGTGAGTCAATCCAGGAAAATGTCAAAGTCGGTAGTCAAATCCTGGAAGACGGGAATCTAGCTGAAAATGTCCACTTTCATTTGGGATACTGACACGTCATATCTTTCAATGATGTTATGGTGGCAGCCATAGAATTTCTTGAGGGATGAAATTAACATAGGTTCAACAAATCCCTGGCTATGCAGCTTTTGGGGCAGTATTTTTGCTCTGTTCAATAATTACTGTACAAACTACTCGCTCGACAGTATCTAATCAACTGTAAAATGTACACTGGAGAGGTAGGTATATTGTTGCTTAGAAAGGGAAAATTCACAATTGGGAAGTTAAAATCATCACGCTTGTCATATAGCTTAGATTTCAAACGTCCATCTTCGTCAACATAGGTACGAAGCTGAAGTAGGTGTTTTAGTTGTTTCTTTAATTTCAAGCTCATTGGGATATATCTGATGTAAATACTCCTTAAATTTAGGATTGTAAAGAGAAAGTACATCGTCTATGTAGCGGAAGCTGAAATTAAAAGACTGTGCTAAATGTTTTGTTTGTTTTGAATAAGCCCTTGTAAAAAATTGGCCTCGTACGAGTAAAGGAACAGGTAAGCTAAAAGCGGCGGACAGTTAGTTTCCATATGAATCCCTATTGTCTGTTGGAAAACACGACCTCCGAATTCGACAAAAATATTGTCGATCAAAAATTCTAACATTTTGATTACGTCAGTGTCAGTGTACTTCTTGTTTGGATCAGTGTGGTTCTTAGCAAAATATGTCTTGTCTAGAAGTGCAACTTCATTTTTGAATAATTTCGCGTGGATAAAGTGCAAGAAATTATATCAGGACATTATATCTTCCTTTTATTCTGACTGCACTGACCATTTAAGTTATATTATGTATGGTCAGTTACCAGCGTTATGACAATGAGGGACTTTGCAGCCCAGAAAGCTGACGGAAAATTGATTTATCGAACACATGAATAACTAAGCTTAATGATATTTATTACAAAACAAATCTTTTGGAATATAAAGATAATGCAGGACTTATCAATCGACAATACAAAGATGCCAAAATTTCACGGCTATTTAAAAAGGGCGGTTAATGAAATTTTGTAAGAGCTTATTTGCCATTTTACTAACATTTCTTATGCATAAATGGAAACCCTGTGTTGTTCTCTCTGATACAGAATGAGCAGTAAAATATCAGTTCACAGAGTACCCTAGTTTTACAGAGCTGAAATTTCAACATTGATCCCTGATAATCAGTATATGTATATTTAAATAACATATTGTATGGTTTTAATAGATACTTTTCTAAAAATCAAATCTAGCAACCAGCCGCGATATTGTCTTACAAATTAACACAGGTTGCTGGATGTTTATAAGAATATTAAGCTAATAAAATAGGTAGCCTTATTACAACTTGCCATAACCATGGTAGTCGGTAGTCTTGATGTTTCTTACACCCCAATAACATCCATCCAGACTGAAATCGATTATATAAAATAATGTGTATATTTGTATGATAAAATTCCGTATCTACAAAAAATGAATGAATTGAATCCAGCAAAATTTTTATACCCTTAATCATAGATAATGTTATTAGAATAAGTTGTATTTTGAATTGATGTAATGTTATTATTTTTCATTCAAGCGTGCAGACGATCCAATCCCATGGACACCCAACATCCTGGATACTACTACACTTCCTGTGGCATGTTTACAACTTACAGATTTTTACATCAAAGAACATAAGCCTGATTTTAAAAACTATAGCGAGGATTGTTTGTACATGAACATTTACGTTCCAAGGGTAAGATGTATATATTGAAATTAAATATCAAATAAACAATGAAGGGATATGGAGTAAATGTACATGAGGCAAAGTCTCTACAAATACATGGTAAAACAAAGTAATGGAACAACACTTTCATTGTTGTTCTTCATCTTAAAGTCAAATGCCTTTTTTAGTCATTAACAAGTACTTTCATTTTTAACTAATAGTGTGTCAGTGTTCCCCAAACCCAAGAATATTCGTTGATGTAATTTGATGTAACAAAATACCGAAGTTACTGTTAATTTTCTTTTCTTCATACATACATGTATATGTCATTATAATCATAATAATATAAAATTCTTACATAATTCTTATTGGTTGTCAAACTATGCAAAATTATGCAAAATGTTGTTTAAAACTACGGAACATCTCCTTCATGCATAACTCTGTCCTTAGCTGAGTTTTGGCTTTTCTATTTAGATCCTTTGGTTATTTGTTCTCTCTCAGCTTTAACATGTTTTTCGGTTGATGGACTTCCAAATGTTTTCGTTTGATCTACACTGATGAGACATAAGTTGCATATGCAGAAAATAAATTAACAGTAACTTCGGTATTTTGTTATTGAATACTTTATAACATCACAAATCGCATATGCGCAAATGGTGTCGGGAAAAAAAATAAAAAGAAATACATGACAAGATACAAAACCATATTTTCATTTTTTGCAAGCCTTGGTTCGTGACAGCAATGAAAGTTACGAATTATTTTCAACCAATTGTGCCTTTAAAAAAGTAAATGTATGACATGTATATATCATTGGTTACATGCAGATTTAACCCCGAGTTTTACGAATATATGGTTAAACGACAGTAAAATTATACCTGCCATGAATTATTTTGATTCTAATATGACAGAAAATTGAATTTTCCATTATGAAGCGACATAAAAGCCATGTCACACTATAACGTCTAGCATTCATAGAACATCGGTATAGCGATTTGACGATCTGTCGTCAGATCAGTTGGAAATTTTTTACCCAAATATCATTTGCAAGAATAGAAATGGATAGAAATTCCACCGAAAAATACGACGAATTAGCAGGAGAGTTAGGTCCCCAAGAAATCATAAAGATTTATTTTAAAAAAAAATATACTTGTCTGATGCAGAAATAAATCCTTTGGAATTTTTGCTCTTCTCTTTTATCATTATATTTATCATAAAACATTGACTAATACGTTACTCCTTACAAGGACGCTTGGTTTGAATACTATATATCGCACACATTGCATGCACAACGTATCTAGCGTCCGTCTAACGTGTGCATAACTCATCAACAACACGTTGGCGAACGTTGTGAAAATTTTCTGACTTATCCAACATTCAACAACGTACACCAACGAGCGTCGACGTGTTTGAAACGTGTTAAAGACATATCATACTATTCAAACTCCAATATGATATCTTCTTGATATTCCTTTTGTACAATATTAATGATAAAAACTTTAAATAAAGCTAAAAAATTGGGGCCGACGAACTAGTTTTAGAGCTATGACGTCATTTTTATTTACCTGTTTTGAAGGTATTGATTATATACTGCATGGCCTATATTTTTACTAAATTTTAGGTTTCGAATGAACTAAAATTATTCAAATGCTCTATAATTGTGTGTAGAAAAGAAATATGTAAACAAAAGAAAAATATGCAGGTTTTTGGAACAACGGCACAATTTTCAAGTTGCCGCCATTTTTGTCAGGTGCTCACAATGCGATAAATTCCGCTGATCGCAAAAAAAATTGATTGATATTTTCACAGAAGATAGGGTATAACCGCCTCAACGGATTAGGGTGAGAGGTACGTAAATCAGCGCCCCTAGCGGTGAAAGTTATAAATTTGCTTTAAGATGAACGTAAAATAATTTTAAATTTCAGTTTAAATCATCTCTATTTCATACTGTATCTCACAATTTTTCTGTAAAACTGATATGATGTTTCAAAAGAGATTTCCGATTTATTGATATAAATTTTTCATATGGTCACCGAATTCCTTTTCGAGGTATTTACCTGTAAATAGGGGATCATCATTCTAATCACGCTGAAAATCGTAACTTTTATTTAACATTGTTACGAGTTTTCATTTAAAATACGGCAAAAATACTACTAAGCACAACTAGTATGATACAGAAAGTTTTATCACCACACTGTGGTGATAAAAGAATGGTACGACGTCGCGAGTGTATCCACGTCAACAAAAGCAAAACGTCACGTCAAGCATCAAGTAGTTCCTTGGTTAAAACTGAAAATAATGTAACGTCAAATGTATCAAACTTTTTGTAGCATTTATTTTTTGTAGAATGTTAGATAAACATGTTATAAACAGAGATGTGATGGTACAACATTCTTGTATCAGGTCTCGTCGGTTGAATGCTTCGCTGACGCGACTCGTAGTGATACAGTTCATTCAACCGACTCTACCTGATACAAGATGTTGTACTATCATGTATATTTTTCGATGACGTCGTTATTTTGACTGCCCGTTTTTTGGTGAAATCCATTTTTGGTGAGCCTAGCCTATATTCAATTTTTTATATCGGTGAAACGAATTCAGTTACCCAATATAAAATCTACATCATTAAAACGGATATTTCATTGTTTTAAACATTTCATTTTTGTAGGAAAATTTAAAAATAAGTTTTAAAAATAGCGCAATTTAAAGATGATGATTATTATTATTTTTCTGTACGTTTTACATCGATACATGTGAAAATTTTATCGAAAACATTGCTATTTACGTATCTATTACCTTCTGGAAATAAATTGATAGGGTCACCGAATCAGGGAAAAAAATGTTATTAAACATGTCGTCGCTGGGCTTCCAAAATGTCATATGTCGAAAATTTGCAGTTTTGTGTTTTACTCATAGAAAGATTCACCGGGTCTTATTTCATATCCTTACAAAATATCCTATCCAATGAAATTCATTCTGTGACAAAATTTCCAACATTTATTGTTTAATTATCTTTGATCCCAAAATGTTGTATATTTTTCAAAAACATTATTTACTGAAATAGAAGGCTTTATATCAAAACAGTGTATTTGTACTATAAAAGACTTAACATCTTTTCCATTTGAATAAAAACATGCCATAAATATAATTATTGAGTTTGTTTTTCTTTACCGTTATACGACATTTTGTAATGCAAACACCAATCTTATATATTTTAGTTCTTCTTTAATTCAGGGGTATTATTCATTATCTATGATTGTCGCAGAGCATGTAAGTTTGAAAGGATAAAGACAACAAGAAGGTGTTTCGAATATTTGATTGCACTTAGCGCTGTAACTATGAAATCCAACTTTCAGTGGTCAACATTTCGAAATATACAGGGGGAATAGTAACTATGTGATTTTTTTAAAACCACACAATAAGCAAGTATGGACCCTAATTGATGTCTCGCCCGTCCCTGCTTTGTCGCTAAATTAATGCGAAAGCTCGAACTGTCTTATATCAGAAACACTTAACATGTTCACTAGACTCTGAAATAAGGGTAACTGACAAAAGCAATGTAACAGACTGCCATATACTACCTAAAACCAACATAAATGCCAAATATCATTGACCTACCACTAAAAGATACTGAAGAACCAAACATGTTCACTAGACCGCGAAAAAGAGGTCAAGGGCAAAAGCCAAATAGCAGGCTAACATGTTCCATCTAAGACCAACCCACATACCAAAAGTTATTGACCTACCGTAAATAGATAATGGGAATCTTACATGATCAATGGACCATGAAATTGAGGTTTCAGATGTAAGTCATGGAAGACTGTCAAGTACTACCAAAGACCAACCCACATACCAAATATCATTGACCTACAACTAATAGATGCTAGGAAAACTTAACATGGTCACTGAACCTTGAAATTGAGGTCACACATAAAAATAATTAACAGAATACCATGTGCTTCTTGAGACCAATCTACATACCAAATATCATAGTTGTATCATAAATAGTTACTGAGAAACTGATCTAATCAGAAAAACTTAACATGATCACTAGACCATGAAATTTAGGCTATGGACAAAAGCTATATGACAGACTGTCATGTACTACCTAAGACCAATCTATATACCAAACATCATTGACGTGTCACTTATAGTAACCGTGAAAATGACCTAATCTCAAAAACTTAACTTGAAAGTTTACGCAGTGGCCGCCGCCGCAAAACTTTGTTATGCATATGTCTCGCTTTCCGCGCCTTTCGTCGCGGGCGAGACAAAAATCGGAAGATAACTGTCTTACTTGTTAGTTGGGTCGTTAGTTCGTATGTCATTCACGGTCGAACGCACGATCAGCATATCTGTCTCACATACATGATCTGCACCGAAGAGACATAGGTTGTCGAAATCAAAGGGCAGGACTTTAAGCTGGCATGCTATGTACATATATACCTATTATATATTTTGTTAAAAAAACATCTTTTTATACTATTCCCAATCTATTAGAGATATAATTACCAATAAATGCTATATAACATACGCTGACCTGAAGCCAAGACTCTAATGTCAAAAAGGTCGTCTGCAGAAACTCAGTTTACAGTAACTTGGGTGTTTAGTTAAACACTAGCTCCAGCCTTCTGAAGAAGTATATCTCAATGATATAATTATGGTGATTTCAATGTAGACGTCGCAGTTTTGGGTGGATGGGGATGGGATTGGATTTTGAGATGAACTGACATTACTTCGTCTGTAGATCATCAATAGTTCGTCTTTTTCCACTTTGTAAACTTACTCGTTTTCTGTCTTTCAATAACAAATGTTTTTAAGTCCTGAAATTCGGCATATCGGCATATATAAATGTTAATTTCTATTAATGGGTTTATAAATGATTCATTCAGAAATTATGAAATGTTGTATGTGCACAGCTTGGTACTTATTTTAAGGGTTAAAATGTCGTATGTCAGTTTCTGGCTTCATAATTAGACTTAAAGGTTCAAGTAATATTGTGCTGGTATCGTGGTATAAATGCTTTGGTTTTTCACATAGAAAGTATGGAAAATAAATAAATAACCCTATTTTTGCTTCTACTGAAAAGTTGCAAGATTGCATTTCATATATGACATATTGGAAGCCAAACGACGATGCAAAGACCGAAAATGGCGGGAATACAATGGCGGGTTTTCTTCATACGATATTATTTTTTCTTAATTTTAATCCCAGTATATAATCACAATTTACATTATATTTTTGTACTAATATGTAATAAAATGTACCCAAGTAAGTATTGGGAAAAAAGTACGTTTATTTTATTTTATTTGCTTATTTTGCTTATTTTCAATTTGTGATGGCGTTGTAAATGTGTCCTTTTATGCTTTACCGTTAGAGCATAATCTGACCCTTACGTCGGTCTAACTACCTGAAACAAGAAAATTGCAGCAAGGCTGCGAACGCCGGGAAATTAATATAATTGTTGAAATATATTTTCCAACAAATTGTAGTTTCATTACTCCTGCTTTATGTTGTCAACGTCATAGAATCGGGACGTCACAATTCATATGACGTTTTACTCATATATGACGTCACGTTTTATGGGAACTTCTCGTTGTCAACACAGAAGTAGTTCGTACCTTAGACAGAATGAATCTGTTCTTAGATCAACACGACTAGTCAAAATATCATATACCTAATATATTCAGTGTGCTTTCATCACGATAAATAGCTCAGAAATCAGGTAATATTCAAATGCGAAAACAACAACCGAGAGTCAGTATGCCAGCTCTGTGTTCTCAGGTAAAGCTATGCCCTTCTTATTTTAATTACACGTGCCCCGAAAGCTTGAAGCTTCTTTGTGTTTATAAAACATTATATTTTATTTTGAAATACTTTGAACGCGCCTTCGGCGCAATATTCCTTGAATTTCGAACATATCCTTCTCATGATTCATGCGCACTCGGGTCAAAATTCCCTACATCCTGTTGTTGAAAAGCGTTTACAAGTATCAACCATCGTTCGCTGCGCTCACAGATTGGTTGATAAAAAATCGCGACGTCATTAATGAATTACAAAACCGTTAAGTTCGAATTTGTGGGAAGTTTGCAATGTCATAAAGGTAAGGGAAAACAGTGAAGCTCAACAACAAAATGCGCAAAAACAATAGTAGGATCCGCCTTTAAGAACATGTTCCCTAGTTATTCAACGCACATCATCGTGTACGAAAATATTCTCAAACGTTGGCACACGTTGACTGGCCATAAGAGAATATATAAATAGAACACTGGTGAAAGTGCAATTTGGAGAAATCTCGGACAAATAACGGTAAGATTTCAATAGTTCTCTGACGAGACTTGCTGAGACGGAGAAACATTGACATTTTACCCGAGGGAGTCTGGGATTTCTTAATTTTGCGTTTTCAACGGCGTTTGATTATTTTTCTCAGATATTATACCACATGAGCAAAAAACAATTTATTTACAAGCAGACGGTACTTGACCTGATTGACGTCATAATAAGTTGCGTGGTAAAATCTGTCTTGTAACAAAAGCATATAAAATTTTCGTTGTATGATAATTTAAACATCTCGCCACTGCAAATATTTTCGCAACATTCTTGGTGGAAGTTAAAACGAAAGACATCATTGTTTTATGAAAAAAAAAGATTTTTTTATCATTTTCAAAAGAGTAAAAAGAATAAATTGCCAATTTTCTAAAATATTGCAGTCTTATTGCTCACGTTCTAAATAAAAAAATGCCGAAGAACATGTACATTTAAGTTTCTGTATATGGTCATTTCAGCAATGTATGTCACTTGAGTACAGATCAATTCAAATTGTTTGAAAGACCATAAACCGAAGTATGTATAAAGGCCGAGAGAAAACAAATAACCAATAGGATGTAAATATCTGACAGAAAAATCAAAATTATTTTTTAATAAATAAATTAGCTAAGAACAGAGATTTGCATAAGTAGATACTACTTAGTGTAAACCAAATGTTTCTTAAATCAAGGTATTGCAAGTTTTAAAATAAAACCATCTTCAGGTCAGCACGAAAATACTGACTTCTTGGTTGGTGAATACCCTTTTGGACTCACCAGATGAGGCATCGGCCAAGTGGGAAAAATATGAAAAAAATGAAGTTACTTAAATTTTAGTTTCTGCATATAACCATTTCAACAAGTTGTGTCACTTAAGTGTAGATCAATTAAAATTAATTTGAAGACCATAAACTAAAATATGTTTTAAAGGTGATAGAGAAAAAATAACCAATGGGATCTACATAATTTTCTAAATTTTAGATATTATAAGTTTTCAAATAAAAACGATCTTCGACTCAGCACTACAGAATTGACTATAAGTTGGTGAGTAATCTCGATGACTTAAGTTTGCCTGCAGAGACTATAAACAAGAGGTCAAAAATAACAAAATACAGAAAAACTGTAAACTTGCAGACTTGTTTTGATATTTTTACAAGACTTAATTTCTTCAGGGACTCTTAAAAGATCATAAAATAAAACATGCTAGATCCTCCAATCTCACTTATAGATATATTAATGCTGTTCTTTCCATCTAATAAGCATGTTTTGCTAATTGGATCTAATTAATATATCCACCAGAATTAGAGATGGAAACGACAGACACAACTAGATCCACATCTTTTTTGGACTTACATCTCGAATTTGACGAAAATTGTCATCTCAGTGCTGAAATTTACGACAAAAGAGACGAATTAAATTTAAAATTTATCAATTTTCCTACAATGGACAGTGATATTGCAGCCGCTCCTGCTTACGGAGTGTATGGGTCACAATTGATCCGTTAAGCGAGAGCTACCACTAATTATACAGACTTTTTGTCTTCATGTTTCATGTATACTCGTCTTGATAAGTTGGACTTTTTTCTAGTTTGATTTTTACTGTGAGTCTTTTTGTGTATTTATTTTTCAGCCATTCACCACACATACGGAGAGGGTTTAAATCCAAGAAAACGAGTCCAATCTCACCCCCTGTCCCAAGTCAGGAATATGTTGGTCACTTGTTTGTCCTTGTCTTCTTATAAAATTTTAGTTTCTTGACATTCGGGTTGGAATGTGGTTTGTTTCCATTGATTTATTCACTTTTTTACTTTTTTGTGGGCCATTTAGGGCTTGATATTTGGTGTGAGGTTCCTCACTGTGTTGTAGACTGTACCGTAAGCCTTAGATGCTTTGTTTTGGGTCATTTTAACCTGGGGATGGGATGTTGTCTCCTTGACATTTACCCCATTTCACTTCTTTTTCACGTTTCTCATCAGACATAGTAATCTCCGCGAGCGCCTTAATAATTAAGGCTTCCAAAAATTCTGTCTCGTAGGATCATTTAAGAAAGTTTTTTTAAATAGATATCAGTCATTTGTGGAAGAATACATCAGCAAACGAATACCGAAGTAAGAAAAGGAAAGGAGAAATTTTAAAATCATGAATCCAACATCACGGTAATTCACAGCAACACGAATAGAGACAGTATGACAAAGACAAAACAAATTAACAGAAATGAACAAGAACGCCACAAAACTAAAGCACTAGCAGTGTGAACCCCTATAAAAACTGAGGTATCATCAGGTGCTCCGGAAGGGTAAACATGATCTGCTCCACGCATTGCACCCGTCACACAGCCAGCTAGAATATAGTATTGAAAAATCTGTTTGATGACTGATTGGTGACTGTCATTTTCTAACCCTTAGACAAAACCAATTAAAATCCATGGTACGCGTTACTTCTCTAACAATGTGAATGTGAAGTTTCGATACGAATAGAATGTGATACGAATTATTCGATGCGAATAGAATGTGAAGTTTCGATACGAATAGAAAAAAAATGAAAGGATACGGAGTGAATGTACATGTGACATAAACATCCACGATACATAGAAAACTCCAGTTTATCAAGGACAGTACTATGATTCAAGATTCTTTTTTTACTTAGTACTTGGACGATCGTGTAATTCAACTGTATGAGATCTTTTAATAACTATTGCTGTTGAGTTTCTACCAGACACTACTAAAATGGAAAGGGAGGTTTGGCATGCTATAAAATCGGTTTTATCCACCATTTCTACTAAAATGCCTGTTCCAAGTCAGGACCATTGCGGGCGACAATGTTCTGTTGGTTTCCACCTGATTTGTCTTTGTCTCATGGATTTCGACTCTTGACAATTATGTTGGGTAATTTTGTTATTACCTCCTATCTAGTCTCTACATATGACCATTAAGTCACCTCTGTCTAGTCTCTACATATGACCATTAAGAGAAACACTGCCAAATATCTTTAATAACTTTATAAAATAGAAGCCTTTAAATTATGTGAATACAAGATATCTTTTTTATAATAAAGTAATTGAGAACTTAAAATTCCAAAGTTATATACTTTATGGTCTACTTTCGACAACATTTTACAGGACTATGTAAAACTTATACCACTCTATGAATATAAAGGTAAATTGACTAAAAAAGCAGCTAAATAGATTTTTATAATGTTGTTCAAATACATTTATATTAATATTGGTTATCACATTAATGACAAAACAAGTTTAATAAAAGTTGAACGCATGTATTTTAAGTGACGTTTTTGCTATTCCGGATTTTGCACTGTTCTTCCTTTTTCATGCGTGGAGTAGATCATGCTTTCCCTTCCGGAGCACCTGATGATAATTCAGTTTTTATAGGGGTTCACACTGCTAGTGCTTTAGTTTTGTGACGTTATTGTTCTTTTTTGTTGATTTGTTTTGTCTTTGTCATACTGTCTCAATTCGTGTTGCTGTGAATTGCCGTGATTTTGGATGATTTTAGAATTTCCCCTTTCCTCGTTCTTGCTTCGGTATTCGTTTGCCGATGTATTTTCTGAAATTCAAAATTATAGTCTCCCTTTGTTGCTCACACTTAAAGGTGAACACGATCGCTAATTAAAGTTCAAATATGTTTATATAATGAATAAAAGAGACACGATTGTAGAGAGAAAGATGAATTAAGTGTCTGTATTTTCATTCTTGTTTGAATTTCAATTTAATCGATTTATAAATATCTTATTGCTTTGGGGTAATAACACACTTACCCAACAGCATTGTCAAGAACCAAAGTCCAAGAGCAGTTGGACAGTTGGAATATCACCAAACAATTGTTGACCGTCATTGTCCTGACTTAGTAAAGGCATTTATAAGGAGATGTTAAACAAGTTTTATGACACTTCAAGCCTTCCCTTCCACTGCAGTAGTGTCCGGTAGCAACTAAACAGCAATATTGCTATTGACAGGTTGTAGACAGTAACAAGAAATAATCATCCCAGTATAAAGTAAACATAAGAATCTTGAATCCCAGTTTGGACCAAAACTCCACATTTTCATTTTCTTTACATGGACTAATACCTATTAAAGAACTATTTTAATGATCTTGTGAAACGGATTTTGTTGAAGTCTTGATTAATAAGGCGTCCACGAGATAACTATGTCTTTTGAGAAAGTCTGTATAATTTTTGCTAGCTCTTGCTAAACGATTCAATTGTGAAACACACATTCCGTAAGAAGAAGTTGGGATATTACTGTCTATGTTAGGGAACTTGATAATTTTGAAATTTAAATCGTACCTTTTCTTGTGAAGTTTAATACTGACAAGGCCAATTTCGTAAAAATTCGAGATATTTGTCCAAATGATGAGAATCAAGTGGTTCTGTAGTTTCCTTTATCTGTAGTTCATGTAATCTTGATCAAAAGAAATTTTGAAATTGGAAAACGTTTAAAAAGAAATTCCGAGGCTCGGAGGAAAGGTAAGTTAACACTCAAATCGTCAGTCAGAAAAAAAGTCCAAAGACAATGGCAACACCGGAAATACCTAGAAACAAAGACATAACATAACTTAGACACAATTTAAAAGCATGCATGGATGAGATCAGGTGCACCGGTAAAGTAAGCATCGCCTGCTTCTTAAAGACACATGGCTTGTTTCCTGGTTGGGAAAAACAGTATGTCAGTAAATTGAATCAGTACTGAGCGTGTATATACTATTATACTAACAGACTGTGTAATATATACTATACCTTTTATGCTTTTTTCTGCTCAAAATATTTAAAACGATAAGAATAATAATATAATAATACTTGATCATTATAACATAACAACGGGGAGTAGAATACCGAAGGAACAAAGCAGAAGATTACATAAATCAAAGTCAAGAGACAAGGCAAAAGCAAGAACACCAGAAGACGGAAGAACAAAGACACTAAATGCATACAAAACACACATGCACTACAAAAAACTAAGCACTAACAGTTTGAACTCTAAAAAAAAGAGAAACATTAGGTGCTCTGTATACAGCACCTGACAGCACCTTGGTCAAACCAGGGTAAAGTCAAAACCGGTAATGTCAAATCCGGGAAGTCGTGAATCTAGCTGAAAATGTCAGTTTTCATTTATGACACTGACATTTCATATATGTGTATGATGTCATGGTGACGACCACGTCATAAATACCATAAATATAAATTATATTAATAAACAGAATCAAAATATGATTTCCTTATTTTGTTAGTCACTGATATGCAAGGATAGAATATTATGGCAATTGTATGTACTTCTGTACGTGTATGAGTGCATTTGGCATAATTTATTTTGTTTATGATTTCTGTTATTTATATATTTTAATATACAGATTTGAGTCATAATTTGTCGATAGTATATTTGTTTAGAATGTCGAAATATATTTGTTTAGAATAAGCTTGCTATTGTCAGTAACGTTGGATATTTTTCTATTGGGAATGTTAAAAAANAAATTATAATTACATGCAACAATTTGCAAGGGAACTACACAAGAAAAACACGTATAAGACAAAAGACAAATGTAGACAACGATAGGAACTCGGGACAGCCAGACTTGGTACCGGCACTAGAAAAAGCCAGCGGTAGGGTTAAACCGGTTTATGGGTACCGAAACCTCCCCTTTATGGGAAGAATACATTTACTCTAAGCATGAAAGCTACACACGTTCAAATAGCAACTCTTACTTCTTCTTGTAATTAATAGTTTGGCTACCAAAAAACTTCTTTGAATGAGTTTTATTGAAAAAAAAAATTAAAAGCTTTTATTCGATCTAATTTTCTAAATGTTTTTATTTCTATCCAATAAAACTGAATGGTATGATAACATCTTTGACAATTAAACTGAACAAATCATTGAAGGTAAACCAAACATCTCTACCAGTGTTGCTGTTCATTCATGGTGGATCAAACACGATGGGAATGGGTGCCATGTTTGATGGAGATATCTTGTCAGCTCACGGACAAATCATAGTCATAACATTTAATTATAGATTAGGGGCGCTTGGTAAGTACAATGACAATTGCTTTGTACATTTTTAAACACACACATGTTATGTTAAGGTTACACTTTGTTAAGGTTATGTTGCTAAGTTCAAGTATTTGATATTGAATGCCATTAACTATTATATTAAACAGAGAAAGATATTGTATTGTATCTGTACTGCAGACAATATATGAAAAAAATGATAAATAATTCCAATTACTAATGAAACGTCCAATTTCATTGGTCAACGTCACGAACAACAACAAAGTTATTGTCTGGATAAACGCTTCTTGCTCATTAATACGCTCCGGGGAAAATAGTGTAGTATATGGTGACGTCAATTCAGTGAAAACATTGTTTTAATGTCAAAGGATTCGAGTTATAAAAAATAAAAGAATTTTTGGAGGAGTTTATTGATGTGTAAAGGTGGCCTTTCACTCACAAACTGTACATAAAGTCTTTCGGACTTTCAGTTTGTGAGTGAGTCGGCCGCGTTTACACATTGTTAACCTCCTCCAAAATGACTTTTATTCCTATAATAAAGACAAATAGGCAATAACTATAATCGGATCTAAACATAAGAAATCCTTAATAAGAAGTGTTAAGAAGTTATAAAACCAAGTTAAATGCAGCTTGTTATAAATTTACTGTTACATACAAAATTACAATTTAAAAGTTGAAAATATACACAATAAAGTGAATCGTAATTGGTCTTTATACAGAAAAATATATAAAACTGGAAGAAACTAATTTTGAGGCCTTTACTATGACGATGTGATTAACAAACAGAGAGATTTCGTCAAAGAAGTGACTATAAGTTTTCGTAATATACACCTGGGGATTAAATCTATTCTGAACAAATTTGACCCCGAATAAAATCTTTTAATTGATCCAAGTTGCCATTTAAACAACCGATACTTAAGGAAAAAATTGTTGTTGGGATGGGAAAATCAGATTTTTTGAATGAAATTGTTTTGTAAGGGTACGCTAATGAATGTTTTATGTCTGACGGGAAAACTCCTCGCAGTGAACAGTACAAATGTTTTCTTTAGCTCAAATAAAATACAAAATCACACTCGATTAAATATAATAGGTCGCCTTTTAAGAAGTTTTCACTAATATGAAATCGCAACAACTAGCCAAATTCACTTGATAATATATATCTGTAACATGCAATCACTTCAATGTATTACACAGTGATGAACATGTGGTCAACAGCAACTAAGAATGTATTACACAGTGACGAACATGTGGTCAACAGTGACTAAGACAAAATACAAAAATACCAAAGTTGCATAATAAACACTAAATTTCGTTATGCTTTACGTGTGTTTCAAGGAGTAACCTCTCATCAGCAGCATTAGAATATGGAAAGTTATAATCTAAAAGTAGTAACTAAGAAGCATTCATTACCAAAATACCGAAATAGGAGGCCAAATAAAGTACAGAGTTATACTTTTTGCAGCTAATTGGATTGAAAAATATACATTTTCTTGGTCTGTAAAATATATTAATTTTTCTAATCTACCGACTTCATGACCTACTGCAGTCGAAAATGGCCTAATAATTAATTTTGGAAAAGTATATAAAACAGGTAGCACGAAACTGTTGAAGACTGCAAAAAATTAATAGATTTGGATCATTGCAACAGCGTTAATCATTTGGTTTTTCTTCAGTCGTCACTACTGTTCTCACATGACTAGTTAAAGTCACTACTAAGGATTTTGTTACAAAGTCTCTTACAGTCTTTTGTGTTCTTAAAAGGTTTAAGGGGATGTTCAAAATTTGTGCAATAAAAAGATAGGTCATGTTCTGTTATACATAGCACTCATTCGTATAAAATATATAATTCATATAAAGTATAAGAGGAGGCCATCATCACAATTTTGGAATTTTTTATTAACAACACAATTGTCGAATTTGAGGAAAAGTGTTCTAAAAGACTAGATGTACCTATGTGGGCTAATTGTGCATTAGTTTTAGCTTTACACATATTTCAGTGAATGGATGCCCAAATCTTTTGATTTGATCAGCACTTAGACACATAAGTTGTCGAAATACTACAGATGCTATGCAATAGCCACAGTGATATGACATATTGTTACAATGTTCCTGTTTCGAAAATGAGGACAAATCAGAATTTTTTACAGAACTAACAAACACCAAGACCGGCTGTGACGGATGCCATGCGTGCAGCAGATCATGCTCATCCCTCCAAAGCACATGAGGTTCTTGTCACTGCTAGTGCGTTAAATTTGTGGCATTCCTATTCATTATTGCTCATTTTTTCGTGGTATCATGTTGTTTACACAAGAGTTTCATCTGAATTGTCATATGTATTTAGATTTTTTGCCCTTCCTCACTTTTTGCTTAGGCATTCGTTAAATTATTTTTTGTATAAAAGCTTTGTTTTATTTGTTTTCAAGTATCCTTTAGACTGTTAAAGTATTCATCATATTCTTTTCACTACAACGGATTGACCAACCACCATATCTATTGCAGGTTTCTACGGTAATAGAAATGAAGGCATAGAAGGAAATAATGGGTTATTGGACCAGGTTAAAGCAATGACGTGGGTAAAAGATAATATCAAGTTTTTTGGAGGTGACCAATCAAGAGTTACAATTTATGGACATAGCGCGGGGGCAGGGAGTGTTGGTCATCATCTTGTATCCAAATTATCAAAGGGTATGTTTAGTGTAAAAAGCTAGAGGTATAATCTAAGATATTTTTCTTAGAAGTGTTTTGCAGGAAACGTGAAAAATAAGGTTGCCGATTACGTCAAAATCAATCAAATAAATGAATCCCCAAAAACAAAAATGATAGGAAGAGCGAGTTTTATGAAACGAGTTAAAGTATGTCCAGTAAAATGAAACAAAAAAATATAGAACGTTTGTAATGTCAGTTCCAAAATAACAGCGGTAGAATACCAAAGGAACAAAAACACACGATTACATAAATCAAAGTCCAGAGACAAGGCCAAAGCAAGGACACCAGAAGACGGAAGACCAAAGACACCACATGCCCACAAAACACAAAAACACTGCTTATTCAACACAAAAAAGTAAAGCACTAACAGTGTGAACTCTAAAAAAAACAGAGTGACATCAGGGGCTCTGGAAGGGTAAGTGTGACCTGTTCTGTATACAGCACCTATCACACTGTCTTCGGGTCAATCCAGAGTAAAGTCAAAACCTGTAATGTTATATCCGGTAAGACATGAATGTAACTGAAAATATCAGTTTTCATTTTTGACGCTGACATTTCATATCTATCTATGATGTCGTGTTGACGGCCATAGAATTTCTGAAGGGACGAAAGTAACAACGGCTGAACATATCCCTGATTCAGAAGTTTTTGTGACAGTGCTTTTGCTCTTTCCACAAAGTCACTGTATGTACTGCACGCTCTACAGTAATAAGCAGATTACTGATATGTAAATGTGTACCCTTATTCACCGAATGCAGAGATACTAGTAATTAAAACTTGTAAAGAATTAAATCGACCGTACATTTTTTAGCTTCACTAATGAAGGGACGTGTTTTGCTGAAATATAGGTCACTAGTTTGCAAACTAATACTTAGTAGTAAATTTCTGGGTTTGTACTTTGGATTTTTTTTTATAAACTTTCGCTTCGATTACAGAACAAAATCGACAATATGGATACACGATAAGTTCTCATTTCACAGTTGATTCGTTACTGCCGAGCATGCAGTTTATACAGTGAGCTTTTGAATAGAGCAAAAACACTGTCTTAAAAGCTGCTTTGTCAGGGACTTGTTCAGCCTTTGTTACTTTCATCCCTTCAGAAATTCTATGGCTGTCACCATGACATTGACAGATATGACGTGTCTGTGTCCCAAATGAAAACGGACATTTTCAGCTAGATTTCAAGTCTTTACGCATTTGACATAACCGGATTTGACTCAACCCTTGATTGACTAATTGATAGTACAAATAGTACAACAGGTGCCGCTAGCGGAGCAGGACATGCTTACCCCTCGGGAGTACCTGATGTCACTCTCGGTTTTCATGGAAATTCACACTATTAGTGCCCTAATTCTTAATGTTATCTTTTTGTTTCCGTGTATTGTGGCTGTCTCACGTCCTTGTTTTGTCTTTATTTTATCTGTTGCCGTTTTTGCCATGTCTTTTGACTTCGATTTTTGTTGTCATCGCTTCCCTTGGTCCTTCTGTATTCTACTGCCGTTGTTTCTATATAGGAATTATTTGCCAACCTAACTATGAGATAAATGTTTACAAACAGTAAGTCGTACCTGAAAAAGACAAATCTTAATATTAATGCTCTTTGTTAAAAAATGTAATTAAACTGACTAAATTTTCATGTGCATTTTAGGAAGCCATTGTCTCTCTTTTCATTTCAACATTTCCCGTATCTAAACTTTATTTCAAAGAACGCATGGCTAAAACCTTGGATTTCAAGTCTACGTAGATAAATGTAAAGTTCAAATAAAACATAAAAGAATAAAAATATAGAAATCATATCTAAAATGTATAAATCTAGTTATCAGGAATAACTATGAATATGATTTTACCTTTTAATGCATTTTAATGTCTGGAATCAGATAAGCTTTACAACAAATTTGTATAAGCATACAAATATCCTTGATTCAAGCATGGAATACCAACAGGTGATCTATTGTTTTTGCAAATTTTAACGGTACGATAACAGAAATAAATGAAGCAAAATTTGAAATGCACAAAAAAAAGATACACGTAAAAAACATTCAACAGCTGAAAGCTGTCAATATTAGTGAAGGAAATAACAAAATTACTGAACAGAGTTAACAAGATCCGAAGTCCTTGAGACTAAAAGACAAACCATGTGGAAACCACCAGAACAATTTTCGACCTTTATGGTCCTTACTTGGTACAGGTATTGGATTAAACCGGTTTTATAGCATGCCAAACCTCCCCTACCATTGCGGTTGTGTCCGGTAGTAACCCAAAAGCAATTGCTATTGAAAGGCTGTAGACAGTTGAAAAAAAAGATCATCCCAGTACTAAGTAAAAAAAATCTTGAATCAGAGTTCGGACTGAAATTTCAAATTTTTCTGCAAGGGACGGATATCTATTAAAGTACTTTTTTCATGGGCGTATGGGACGGAATTTTTGAAGCTTTGATCGATATGTCTTATCAGAAAGTCTGTACAATTTTTGCCAGCTCTCACACAACGAATCGACTGTGCAAGATACACTCCGTAAGCAGGAGAAGCTGGGAAATTACTGGCCATGTTAGGGAAATTTATAATTTCGAAATTGAAATCGTCCGTTTTTTTCGTAAAGTTTAGTACTGAGATAACCATTTCTGAGATGTAGGTCAAACAACCTTGTCAATAATTTTGAGTATTGAATGGTCAGTGTGCTCTTTTGGATTTACAATCATTTCAAATTTTAGCGGGAAACAGAACCCTTTTTATTTTTCATTGACTGTACATTGAGAATATATCCCTCAAAGCACCGTGATATAGTATTGGGAATTTCGTATTTTTTGTCTTGAGATGTATATAATCAAATTAAAAATAAAATTGGGTCAGTTTGAAAAAAAAATCAATGCGTTGAAATAAATTGAATGAGTAACATTTGAAAATTTAAAGATATATATTAAATTAACTTTGAAAATAATTGTAAAACGGTATTGAACAGAAACAGTCATTTCACATTATCGTAACAAGACAGTATCTAGATGTAGATACCTTGTCACTGTATTGACAAAAGCAAAGATCATCGAAATAAAACAATATGGCAATGAGACCACTTATATTTTCCATTATACTAACTCTTATTTAGTTATGTACAAGCTCCCTTATATAAATATATATATATATAAAAAAGATGTCAACGCAAAATGAATTGTAAAAGCTATTGATGCTACGATATACGTTCATTTTGAATTCTTATCACGCTTCTGTAAAGTTCATCATCCACTGCAACTATATATATAGCATTTTTCTTTATCACTGATAGTACACACCTATCATCACATATTAATGTCAGCTGAATAAATATGGTCATTTTCTTTCACAAAGGGCTTTTCAGTAATGCAGTAGTCCACAGTGGATCACCTTTAGCAATGTGGGGTATATCTGACTGTGTTTTGACAAGCAGAGTAGATTGTTTACCATCAAGTTGTCGAAGTGGAAGTAGCAAGGTATCACATCACCCAACCTATGATGAATTAATAAAGAGAACAGCTAAAAATAATTACCTAGGACTAGCCGGAGAGGTAAGCAGACTTACCACAGAGGGTAAACATTATAACTCTAGAATGCTTCAGGAGGTAAATTGGTTTTGTTTAGGGATTATTTTAGTAACTATATAAGGATTTCGAATAAATGCACATGAAGCAAAATCTTTAAAAATACGTGGTAAAATCAAGCAATGGAAAAACTTTTGACACTTGTTCTTCACTTTGCAGTCAGAATGAGTCTTCATCAATCTGCTATGCTATCATAGTATGTTCAAGACGGCTGTAGCACTGGTTTTAGCATAAGTGATTGCCAAATATCGAAAAACACTAGTAGTAGCAGGTTACTATGGAAATAAAAACTATCAAATTACTAAGATATCAAAAACTGATTTGTTTAGAAATATATATTGTGACAATATTTAACTTTATATCGACCGCAAACTTCTGATGGGTCAAATTCGTTCAAACTGGATGCATTCGTGTTCCACATATATTACAAAATAGAAGTAACATTTATTGACTGTTTAAACTTCAGGGAATTAAAAACTAAAACATAAGAAATACCTTTTTTTATAAAAAAAATATGTTTGTGTTCACACCTAAACACAATTGTTTTTGTACTAGAAAAACCTGATGTATGATATATCAAGAATAAGTAATTCTTATAATTGGTAGAAAAATAAAAGCTAGCATTAATGTTTCCTCTTATACGAATGATCAATAGCAGTGTTAAAATAAAAAAATCCAATCCATTTCCAAAACCACTGTTCAGTTCTGGGTATTCTCTATATTAAAACTATAAAACTGAAATGGTGGATTGGTCGGTATAACGACCATATTAGAGAAATATTATACAAATGGACTGTGGGAACATTTTGCCGTTTGAAACACATATTCACAGCACAACTTAACAAGAGGGCGGTAATTTCACTCAGTCAATATTCAAGTATCAAATAAAAAAAAAACAGATATCAAATGATGACAAATGACATATAATTAGGTTTGTAGGAGCAAATTAGTCTTTTTTCAAAATAATAGCATGACTTGCAATGGTAATTTATTGTCATCACATGGTAGTGTTATTGCACGTCAGAAAAAAAAAATTATATTCACATTTCTTCGAATGCAATTAGTGCAATTTTAAACCATGTTTTTAACAATTTTTTCCAAAGTCAAAAGCTTCATTTAAACACCTATATAAAGGTATTTTATTATCATTCAAGAAAAAT
>MJUU01059056.1:36274-48201 GCA_002080025.1 Modiolus philippinarum | reverse complement strand
TTTTGGTGTCTGCGATGTTATGAAGCATAAATTTTAAAAAATAAGAATGTCATCATACCCTTCTATGATTAACATGTTATGAAGCAAAATTACTTTTCATTCTGTCATTAATTCGTGACTCTAGGGCATTGAGTAAGGGGGGGTCAGAAACTAATATTCCGGCTCCGATTGCTAAACGTTCTACATCAATTATTAGACAATAAATTGAGAAGATATTTTTAAACAATCACAAGGGAATCGTCGGAGGGTATGATGACATTCTTCGATTTATTAATTTGTGCTATAAAACAGAACAAGGCACAAAAAATAGCTTTGTTTACCATTTTTTCAAGGTTCCTCCAAATCATGTCCGGACGTTCCTCTTAACGTTTTCTTGTCATAGCATTGGCTGTGATTTAGATCGATTGGTGGCCATGTTTTCACTGGCATCTGATGATACTTATGTTTTTGCTTGCGATTGCTTTAGTTTTGTGGCGTTCTTGTTGATTTTTTTATTTGTTTTGTCTTTTTTCATACTGTCTCGATTTTTGTTTGATATGATTTTCCGTGATTGTGGATGCTAGATTTTTGAAGTTCCCTTTCATCATTTTTGCATCGCTATTTGTTTGCCGATGAATTTCAGAGGTTAAAGACACCACTGAATTGTCAAATGCTCTTAACAGTGATGCGTCTCTTCTTCATTTGGTTTTGATATTTTAAAGAGAATCATCTTTATGAGTATCGTTCAATACATGGTTGAAGCTCGTACAAAGTTTAGTAGAATAGTTTTGATCACCTGAATGCCAAATATATAATCAAGGACATTTATATACAATATCATGTTTTTCCTTTTACTAATTTTGGAATATTTTAGAAAGTACTTCAAGTTTGGAAATTACAAAAACAGAAAATGACAAAATATGAAAGTATGATAGTGTATGAATGCGAAAAATTCTCTCAAGAATACATATAACTAAATACCAAAGTTACTGTGAATTTATTATGAATTCAGTCAACTTCATTTTCAGAGCATATAATTAGGTCATGTATTGTTTGTAGAGATTGCCTTTAAATTTATGGACTTTTCTACCGGTTAAAGATAACTACTTTATAGATGATAGTCCAGAGAGGTCGTTTAAATGTCGACCGGTCAATGCAAAGTCGGTATTGATCATTATGGCAAGAGACGAATACTTTCCAGAATGTAAGTTTTATTACTAAAACACATAATCTGCTATCACAATCAAAGCAAAATACAAAGCGCTTACCAAAAACACATAATTTCCTATAACATCATAGCAAAATACAAAACACTTACAAAAACACATAATCTGCTATCACAATCAAAGCAAAACACAAAACGCTAACCAAAACACATTATCTGCTATCACATTCAAAGCAAAATACAAAACACATAATCTGCTATCACAATCATAGCAAAATAAAAAACACGTACCAAAACCCACAATCTGCTATCACAATCATAGCAAAATACAAAACACTTACCAAAACACATAATCTGCGATCACAATCATAGAAAAATACAAAAAACACTTACAACGGTATGCTTGGTTAGGATACCCTCTTAAAGGAGAGTAGAAGAAAAAAGATGAACAATTGATTACATTTTGTATTAGTGCCTTAATTCAACACAATTCCGAGAATATTATCGCCAGTATAATTCTTTCATAAAACAGATATATTTTTGAAATTGGTGGCAATGATATTATTGAGGCCCGTCATGGGTTTCTTGATTACCTGATTATTTGATCACGAGAGCATTTATTTAATGATTATTTGATTATTAGCGTGCATTTTTATATATTTTATTTTTTGATTACTAAGCCAAAAATTTATTGATTACCAAGGTAAAAATTTAATGATTATTTGATTCCTAGGACCCCCATGAGGACCCTCATTATTGTATAATGTTTAATTCCCTTTGTTCTTATGAGATGAAGCACAATTAGTTAAAATAAGCACTGTAATTATGTCTCCAAATCTTTCTCCCAAAACTTTGAAACTTATTGTTTTGTAAATGTATGTATCAAAAAAGTTCAATTACTAATTAAGTACTAAGGTTACTGTAAATATTTCCACAAGTTCTGTCTTTTCAGTGCAGCATATAGCAAATATATGTCATATCTATCTGACAATTTGAAATACGAATCTCGTGTGTTTGCTTAATATAAGCGTTTTTATTTGATTTCATCATGAATGCTTATTTGTGATTTCTGACGAGAGTTTCAAGTTAGAGCATAGAATATTAACTGAACAGAAAAAACAACTTAAAATAAAAGGTTTAAATACGCGAAAGAACTGTAAATTTATACACTCATTATATCTTTATTATGTTATTTCCAATATAATTAACAAATAAAACTATAATTAACGTTCATGGAAATATAACAAAGACAGTCTGGTTATGAAATTTACTGGAAGGTGAAGGAAACATAAATGCTGAGCCTTGTTAATGAAATTTTATATGTGGTGTTGGGTTAGATCTATTCTTAAAAGCTGTAAAACATAAACATATTGCAGTATTTAATTAGATGGATTCTTGAACTATTGTCCTTTGATTTTCTTTCCATTTTCAAAGGAAAGTTTTTTTTTTTATAATATTGGCTTTGAAATAAAAAAAGTGAAATTGGAATGATTCACTCAACTTAATTTTGTGATAACTACAAAATGAAAATGCAATATTCCAATGAATAAATAGGGATTAGTTCTTTTAAATTTCATTCAGAAATGTTTGTTTACAAGTAACTTACTGTGTTTAAATTTTTATAGTGTTTTCTATTCAAAATGGTTATTTGACTGTCTTACGTTTTCAATTAACATTTTTTCTAAATATTTTTTTAAACTACCAGACTTACTGTAAATTAAGTTTCTGTAGATGGCCATTTCGACAACTCACGTTTCTTCAGTGCAGATAAAATGAAAACATTTTTTAAAGACTATAAACCAAATCTCTGAGAACAAATAACCAAATATATTTCATGAGAACCCAAAACCAACTTAGGACAGAGCCATGAGCGGAGGAGATACTACTTCATTTTGAGCGAAATTTTGTAAAATTTAGATATTGCGAATTTCAAAATGAAATCGGTTTTTGGGTTAGCATTGAAGTGCTGACGGCTTGAACAACGGCAGTAGAATACCGAAGGAACAAGGGAAGTGAAGACTACAAAAATCGAAATCCGAAGACATGGCAAAAGCGGCAACAGAGAAAAACAAAGGCAAAACAAGGACGTGAGACAGCTACAAGCAAGGAAATAAAAAGACGACATTAAAAACTAAGGCACTCATAGTGTGAACTCCAATGAAAACCGGGAGTGACATCAGGTGCTCCGGAAGGGTAAGCATGTCCTGCTCCGCTAGCGGCACCCGTNACACTATCAGTGAGTCAATCCAGGGTTGAGTCAAAACCGGTTATGTCAAATCCGTGAAGACGTGAAATCTAGCTGAAAATGTCCGTTTTCATTTGGGACACAGACACGTCATATCTGTCAATGATATCATGGTGACGGCAATAAAATTTCTAAAGAGATGAAAGCAAAATCAAATTCCTGACTAAGCAACTTTCGGGACTGTACTTTTACTCTATTCAAAAAATCGCTGTATAAACTACATGCACGACAGTTACGAATCAACTGTGAAATGACTGGATTGACAAATACTACCGGGGACTAACTAAAGAACCTCTAATTGCAAAGAGTTTAGAAGATCGATTAAATTTGTGCCCTGAGCGTGTGTTGGGCGTTACAAGCGATAAAAATAACTGCAGACTAAAACACGAAATAAAGCATATATAAACAAAAACGTGGAACTACCCATCCATCCTCCATCATTCATTAGTAACCATGGCAATAGATATTACTTTATTGTGAGGTGTATAGTAAGGCAATTAGTACTTTATTTTTAAATGTAATTAGTGAGTTCAACAATGTAATTGGAGAGTCTGTTCTCTTTATTTTATTTTGGTTTTGTTACTTATCATGCTTTATTCAACAGATACACAACTTTCCAATGGTAAGGTAGTTTTATATAAAAATGTGCATACAATTTTCTAACTGCAGAAAAGCTTCTTTAACTGCATGTGTACTTGTATATCTTATATTGTATTACTTCATCTTTGCATCAGTGTATAGAATCGTTGTTTATGGTGAATTTAGAGCTTTCATTCTATACCATTGTTAAAACTTACCTGGCTGATTGCAAAAAAAGTATTTTTATAAATATGTTTTCTTACTTCTTTTATAGTAGGATACAAGTTAGCGGAACACAAAAATAAGTTAGGCATTTTCTATGCATATGACTTAAATTTTACACATATCTATTGAGGTCACGTATATTCTTCCAGCATGATAATATTTTTTGTAAGCATCAAGTAAATTGAAGATTTCCATAGCTTATCTTTGCTGAATCTTGTTTGACTTAAGAATTTCACTTAGTTTTTACTTAAAACATAAGATCGAATGGCATAAGAAAAAGCCACCATAATTCGATTTTTTTTTATCCCTATCGGCGAGTTTACATAAAAAAAAATACACAATATCTGTCTCTATATACAGGAAATGAAGATTGAGTAATTACTTTCAGATACTGGATGGTTGGATCTCTTTTGTAATGTTTTGTGAAGTTCATGACAAGTTCTGTTTTAAAATATAGTTTGAAGACCGGTGTTGTCTTTTCCTCTTTTGCATTCAATTGTATTGCCTCTGTTTCATTGTTTTGTTGTTGTAATTTCTGTTTGGCATGTTGTTTTGATAATTTTGTGCATTGACAGTATTTCTTCAACCATAAAAATAACGTATGAAGACTAGTTTATATCTGGCTGAGTAAATGGTTACTGGACAGGTGCTTTCAGAGTATCTGAGATTCCTTCACCATTAATGTTAGGAAAGTATTTCTGTTGACATATTAAAGATATAAGATATATATGTATCAACTAATAAGTCCAATAAAAATGTTTTATATTCGAAAATGTATGCACAAGTCAGAATGTATTATTTGAAATTTAAAATTTTACATCTACATAAATTACAAGAAATTTGTATTGTGTTTGCGTTGTTAGAATATCCTGATAGCTGTAATTAAGACCTAATTTTCTTCTGGAAATTAAAACAGACATATTTTTTATTATTTGTTTATTATTTATTTTGATTAATTTGATTATTATTCCGTAGTGCGACAGTGTTTTACCAACACACTAGGCTCCTTGAGCTAACCGGCAGTATAGCGGCGAGCACTCCTTGACCCATCTTTCTAATATATCGGCAGACGAATACCGAAGCAACAAAAGGAAAGGGGAAATTCTAAAATCATAACTCCAACATCATGGCAATTCACAGCAACACGAATTGAGACAGTATGACAAAGACAAAACAAATAAAAAAAAATGAACAAGAACGCCACTAAATAAAGTTTTGACTTATTCTCTCCTTTTCAAGATTGTGGTCTTGGGGTTACTGGTCTACCTGTATTTGGTTTTATTTGTTTGTTTATTGTACTATAGGGAAACGGGATAGAGAAAGGGGAGGATCGGATATCAGTAAACCGGCTAAACCCTACATCTTTCTGTTGCTAGTGCTAGTACCAAGTCTGGCTATCTCGAGTTCCTATCGTTGTCTATGTGTGTCTTTTGTCATTTCATTGTTTTTCTTGTGCAGTTCCCTGGTGGATCGTGGCATGTGATTGTAATGTTCGGCCATTGTGTTTTTTGTTATCCTTTCTTCATTAATATCCCTTCATTTGTTCATCAGCTACTATCCATAAACAATTTCGGTACTCTACTATGCTTTGGAGACTTGGTGACTTTTATTTCTAAATGTTTTTTGACATGCGGAATTTTAACATGAAAGAGAAGTAAAAGGGTACCAAAAGTCGAAATCTAAGCTACCCCAGTTATATAATGATCTGTATTAAGCCTTTACTTAGCTATTTTATTTTGCCAAATTCGGCTTTTCAAATATTTATGTAAGCTGATTATAGTCGTAGACATCTTCACAGTACTCGGATTTATTAATATCATTCTGTTTTTATACTTTTGCTCTAAACTTTTAAAAGTTTCTTTCAAATTCGTATGTAGGAAAATGGACATAAATTCCATCTATTTATCTGTAATTGGAATAAAAAAGTGTTGTTTAATTTTGATATCTACGTTATATCTTATTTTTTAACAGAACATATTACCCGAACAAACAGATACATAATGAAGGATTTAGTGAAAATGTTCGGAGAAAAATTCAGAGGTAATACAATCTGTCTACATACATTGCATGCTTTTAACACATCATAATGAATGTAGTTCAAATATTCAGATGAAATAGAACTGAGCAAAAAATTATGGCCATCGTGAAAGCATTCAACTAAATCAGAATGTATTTAAGGAGTACATCAAAAATACACCATAAACGTTTTTGATATTTGCTGGTCCGTCGCCTTGTTACATACTGAATAAACATTAAAAGGATATGGAGTAAATGTATACGACACAAAGTCTCTACAAATACATAGTAGAAATAATCACAGGAATAATGCTTTTATTGTTGTTCTTCACCTTGAAGTCTTCATGATACATTCAACAATAAACTATGGTAAAGTAAGTTCCAGACGACCTCAAGCAACGACTTGACCGGAATTTATTGGTAAATTACGATCAACGCTACATCCATGCTTTCGGTCATTGATGCGGGATCGTCAACAAACATAAAAAACTTGTTAAGTTTTTTTAGATAGCTGTTACCTCTTGCCCGACAAAAAGACAGAAGACAATCATAACATATAAATAACCACATGATACTCGTCAAGTCAATCTCAAGAGAAATCATACCATAATAAAATAGTGAGATGTGGGCAATAAAAACAGGTGCATGCTAAGAATAAGATTTGGAAATTTTTGAATTTAGTGTCAAAATTTGAGAGTATGATAGTACATGTATATCCATATAAGAAATTCTCTCAAGAACAAGTACACTATAAAAAAAACATATATAGAGCATACATTTTTCGCAATGTTTTATTACCTAAAAGTAATTTTTAGATTTCTGAATTCTCCTATTGCTTATCTGTTTAAAGGTATTTTTCAAGGTTGAGCATTAATAGTGATACCTATTTGTATTTGTTGAGATTTTGTCTTTTTTGCATTAAATCCATATTCATTCATTGTTAATTAAATAGCTTAGTAAATGAGGTATAGTCTACTAGAATTTGACATAAAACAACAAGTCAAAATAATTTTTATATGTGTTGAAGAAACTTTTTTTCAAATGTGAAAATCTAAAAATTCCAAACAGTTAACTTGAAAAAAATAATAAACATATAATTCATATAATATTACGTAATAATTATTATATCTAATGAAAACATATTTATAGAAAGCAAATATTGATATGTGCAGTAGAACAAGTGATCGTTACTCTCCAAGATATCGGGAGAGCTATCTTTCTTTGTCAAGTAAACGTCAAAAGCAGACGAAAAGAAGAAAATAAGCATATTCTCGTGTTGATTCCGTATAGACATTAATCACTTGCATGAAAATTGAAGCCTTCCTAATGTTTTGATTCGATCGCACTGAAGAGGCATTAGTCACTAAAACGTCATCTACAGAATCTAGATTTACAGTAACTTCAGTATTTAGTTATTAACCAAAGAATGTCATAATTTCTTCATTAGGATGCAATATAGACTTTGTCTCATGTATATTTACTCCATATCCTTTCATTTACCGTATTATGTCTACTCGACGGAAATAAAGCCTAAATAAATGAGATCTGAAAAGACTTAAAGAACGTAAACCTTGTATAAAGGAAAGAAATTAAGGATTTATCTCGAAACGGTGATCTATTGAATCATAATTAACATATATTATGCATATAAACAATATTTCAAAACTTTTCCAGATGACATGACAAAAGTGCTAGAAGAATGGAAGCTAACGAACGTTTCAAGATTTCCACATGTAAGCTCCAATGAGTTCTACATCTTTTAATTTTGTTTGAGATTTCACACTAATGGTGCTTTAGATTTTAGTGTTGCATGAGTAGTGTTTGTGAGTTTTGTTGATGTGTTCTTTCCCTTGTCTCTGGACTTTGATATATGTAGTCTTGTGTTTTTGTTCCTTCGGTATTCTACTGCTGTTGTTTAGCATTTAGTCCTTTTGTCAAATTTAAAATTACGAGGATAGACCAGGTCGCATGTACTTGTTCCTTTTTTATAGGACTATGACGAATAATTATTACAATAGCCTGTCGTCAGAAAAAAAGTACAATGAAAGGGGCTAGGACTTTGCCAATGCATTTTAGGTGTCGAAATGTAACATTAAATAATTAAAATTTTACAAATATATTCTATTTACATTTTATCCATTACCTTTAGAAAAAACGTCCATATTGAATAGCAATATTTCACAAAAGGATATTGAGTAAATGAACAGGAGACCATAAAACTCATTTATACTGCAACCTCTCTATTTGCCTAAGTTAACTACATTGACTGTATAAACATAAGTGATATACAGTCACTGACTGTTTAACTCTTTCTCAATGACGTCAACAATGAGTTTCCGTAGAGATTGTTCCATGACGTTGCAAGAAAGCATGGATTCATCTCAAGCTAATGGCGTCCGCTTCACTTTTAAAATCATCATTTTTACAGATAAATTTTACCTAAAATTTGCTTTGTTTATGTTGCAGTATAAACACAATAACAGTACATTGACTCGACATAAACATAATATAAGGATTCGGCTCGAAACGGTGAAAATGCTCGCCAAAGGCTCGCATTTTCTCGCGTTTCTAAGCCTCATCCTTATATTATGTTTATGTCAAGTCAATGTACTGTTATTGTCTATATTAACTCCAACTGCATGAGCTGTATGGCCATTTCAGAAATTAATTCCTCATCAGCAGCACTAGAACCGAAACATAGGAAATCCAGAATTTCAAAAATAATGTTTAAAACGCATAAAACCAAAAAATCCGAATAATCAGTAATATCAAAAATAGCTCAGGACAAAACTACGATGTAGGGAGTTAATCCTCAGGTTTTATAATGTAATAGTAATTGAATAAAGTGTACACATGAGATATCATCTCATGTACAAGTACACCATATCTAAGAAAAATAAACAGCATACATCTCTAACACGGGGAAGTGTTTTACCAACTCCACACAGCATCAAAAGACAAACTCCTGGATTTGATATTTCTCGAAAGGATATGGAGTAAATGAACATGAGACCATAACACATATGTTAACTCGAACAAGACTATTTTGAAAAATATATTTAAAAAAGTAAATTTTAGCAGCTGTGTAATATATCTGCTCTAATTGTTTGGTACTCAACGTTAAATAATTAAAAATAATGTTGAGATACAGAGTAAACAATTTGGACGATTGTTGGTCAATACAATATAATAAGTTTTTCACTGTTGTTATTCACCTTGTAGAAAGCAAATACCTCAAAATGAAATAGGTATAAAGTACAGGAGAGCTCCTTGTCCTTGCGTAAGCATAACATTTTGTCGTGGTTTCGAGATGATTAACAATGCTTGTTTTGGATGTAGCGTTGCTCGACAATTAGCAAAGAATTCCGCTTAAACCGGTGCTAGGGGCCGTCTTGAACTTATTATGAGGTATGAGCAAAGCTCATTGTTGAAGGCCTCATGATGACTTCAAGATGAAGAACAACAATAAAAGCGTTGTTCCTTTGCTTGTTTTTTACCATGTATTTGTAGACTTTGTCTCATGTGCATTTACTCCATATCCTTTTATTCACCATTTGCACAGAAATTCCCTATATAGGTAAAGTGTTCCCAATTATACGTGCCTTGGTGACAACTTTTATGCAGAAATATTTGTGGAAAATGCCCTTTTAAATGATTAAATGATAAATCAAATAAGTACATTGTAATCATTTTTCATAATAATATCCCTACTTACCTTTCAAAGTAGTGGCTAACAAAAAGCAATCAAAATATTCAAGCGGGAATCAAAGCCAATCGAAAGATATATTCAAAAAGGAATAAAAAACAAATCAGAAATCACTGTGATCAATACAACATGTGGGAACGGTGATTGGCAGCGTACGGGGACGGTGATTTTCAAGCGTGCAGAGTCATGTAGGTTTGCTTTTTCGGGTAGATTCTGACAGATTTTACAATAATTAGACATCTGTATAGTTTATACGGAACATTGAGATTGTTTACAAACTGATGTTGCCTAGTTTCCATGCTCAATACGCCTTGGAAGTAAGCAAACACTTTACGAATTTACAAAAGTGTATCAAATCTAGACAACGGCACCTGCTTTTGCACCTGCTTTTAAACATTTAACGTCTATTAAACATATCATTTTTACTTCAGCAAATGTGATAGAACATCAAACATCTCGGACCTCTTGCAAAACTCCCTCCTTTGCTGATTTCGGCATTTTACAAATTTTAGGTTATGGTCTTCGATAAATTTTTATTTAATCTGAACTGAAAAAAAAAAAATTGTCAAAATGGCCATATTAATTTCTGAAATGGCCATACAGCTCATTAAAATTGTTGCAGTTCGAGTTAGCATATGTGTTATGGTCTCATGTTCATTTACTCCATATCCTTTCTTAAAATATTTAATACAGGAGTTTGTATTTTATTGCAGTGTGGAGTTGGTAAAACAATTCCCCGTGGTAGAGATGTATGCTCTTTATTTTTCTTAGAAATGGTGTACTTGTACATGAGATAATATATCATGTGTACACTTTATCTAAATTTATGTAAATTATAAAACGTAAAGATTAACTCCCTCCATCCTAGTTTTGTCCTTAGCTATATTTGATATTACTGATTATTCGGATTTCGTTTGGTTTTATACATTTTAAGCATTTTTCTAAATTATGGACTTCCTTTGTTTGGGTTCTAGTGCTGCTGATGAGGAATTAATTTCTGAAATGGCCATACAGCTCATTAAAATTGTTGCAGTTTATTGATTTAGCTTATGTGTTATGGTCTCATGTTCATTTACTGCATATCCTTTCTTAAAATATATGCAGAAACAAAATCTACATGAAATTTGATATATATTGTTATTTTTTTAAAGATCTTCTACTCAGAAACTACTTCGACACTTTGAATCAATCTGAATCACACAACAAATATACACCACATCCAAAATAACAACCAGCAGGACACATAGTACTAACTCAAAGATCCACTAGAATGAAACCGAAGTCGTTTCTTCGTTATTGTTTGGAATATGGCGATTTCAAATTACGCCAATTAATACAGGGTTAGCTCTCACTTTTAGTCATTTCGGTATATCTCCACTGAAGACAAAAAGCTAATTTGAACGAAACCTTAAGACAGTAATCCTTGCTAGGTCACTTTTGAAATTGTCCGCCAAGTCCGCATTTCGTCCAACATAATCGACAGCGGACAACATCGTTTAACATTAGATTTTATAAGATCTTTTCCTCTGAACTACGCTGCCGCGTAAAATTAACTTAGGTACAAGAGACTTACATAGTCCACTTGAAAAAATTTTGACAATTACATGTGTACCCAAACTACACTGGCTACTAGTTGGAAACATTATTTTTGATATTAAATCTTAACTATCTTGAAAACTCTGATTCAAGATTCTTTTTTTACTTATTACTGGGATGATCATTTCTTTAAACTTACTACGACCTTTCAATAGCAATTGCTGTTGAATTGCAGCCGGACACTGTCGCAATTGAAGGAGAGGTTTGGTAAGGCAAAAAACCGTTTTAAACCCATCATTTCTTTTGATATCCTTGTACAAAGTAAGAACCATTGCAGTTGGCAGTTTTTTGTAAGTGCTTTTGTTTTGTGTGTTCTTCTGTATATCACACTTTTATTTAAGTTTTGTGTTTTGTGTTTGTCATTGATGTTTGCGATATGTGCCGTTTTGATGCCTATGTACAAAGATATATATATA
>MJUU01059056.1:9134-27912 GCA_002080025.1 Modiolus philippinarum | reverse complement strand
TACCATTGATTTTAATTTATTTTGTCTCAAGGTTAGAAAATGACATTTTCCAGTCAGACACCAATCAGATCTTCCACCAAGTATTGGAATGAACATTTCACTGTCTTTCGCCCGTCAATAGTAATTGCTGTTGAGTTGCTACAGGACACTACTGCAATGTAAGTGGAGGTTTGACGCTCCATAAGACCGGTTTAACCCACCATTTCTTTTGATATGCTTGTGCCAAGTCAGAACCATTGCGTTCGACAAGCGTTTGGTGGTCTTAACCTGATTTGTCTTTTTGTATCAAGGATTTCGGCTCTTGAAAACTATGTTCGGTAATTCCCCCATTATTTACAACCGTATGATATATCTTTTGTTATCAGCTGATTCCGGTTTATATCACACACAACATCCATAACTGTATCATAAGTCATTTTTGCAATAGATTTTATGCTATAACGAACTGATTTTCAAATCATTGTTAGAATTAATATCCTACTTTAATTTTTTCATATTTGAATCATATCCCGTTTTTTATTTTATTTTATTTTCATGTTGAATAATGCTTAACAAAAAAAAATGTTGTGTTTACAAATTAAACCTTTTTTCGATTAGTTTAGAACTCAAAATTGCGATTCCTGGAATAAGACTTTTGAGATTGCGTATGGAAATTGGGGATGTATTTCTAGTTTGGCACATATGATAAAAATATCATATAACGCAATTTATCATTACAGACCCATCTTCAGCCCATGGTCAAAATCACTTCTCGAGTTTGTCGACTCTCGAGCTAATATTCCGACCTAGGGCTGATTATGGGTTTATTATGACAATGGCATGTATCATGAATATGATATCAAGCAGACATTATTTAGATTTCCAGTCGCCTTACATCTATACCTTGGAATATTTCAATATATTTGACAGTATTCTTATTTCACTTCTTTCAGAATTCACAGTTGCTTGCTGATGTCGTTTTCTTTAGTCCAATGATAAAACTAGCTGATTATATATCAGAATGGATTGAATCTGTTTATTTGCTGAGTTTTGAGTATGTATCTGAACAGCTGACAGGACCCTCATGGCAAGGTAATATTAAACGTTATATAATACTTCACGTTGTGTTTCTAATAAACCTTATAAAGGAAACATAAGGTTAAATCATATTTTTTTCTTGACCAAGCATTGCATAATATGCCCCTTTCAAGTATAGTGTGCGATATTAATTAATATATAAAGCTACCTCAATTTACTCCTGCAAGACACATTTGCCGAAATATTTTGAGATTGATCAATCAGTTTTTCGTTTTCCCTTTTTTGCCAAAAGAGCAGTTGATAAGGTAGTGTTTGCAAAATGCGTATGTTGTACAAAGATGCTGATATTACAGAACATAACACTGTATTTTCTGGTGATACAAACTGCTGGGAACTTAGGATCCAAGAAGATATCATCAGTAGTACTAGTAAATCTGTACTTATATATAATCAATATATTTTTTAACTAACCACAATTAAATGAAATTAAAAAGGACACCAGGAAACACCTACATGTACAATGGCTGAAAAAATACAGTTACATGCCACAATGTGCCATAATGTACCTGGTAACTACACATGAAAAAAATAAAAGACACACAAAAAAATAAAAGACAAAGACAAACGTAAACAAAGATAGGAACTTGGGACAGCCGGACTTGATACCGGCACTAGCAAAAGCCAGTGGTAGGATTAAACCGGTTTATGAGTACTCAAACCTCCCCTTTCTCAGTTCCTTTTCCATATAGTATAATAGATATACGAATAAACGAAAGGATATGGAGTAAATGCACATGAGACAAAGTCTCTACAAATACATGATAAAAACAAGCAAAGGAACAACGCTTTTATTGCTGTTCTTCATCTTACATTCACCATGAGGCCTTCAACAATGAGCCTTGCTCATACCTCATAGTAAGTTCAAGACGGTACCTAGCACCGGTTTGAGCGGACACTAATTACATGATCAAAATCTTGATAAGGAAAAAAGAAAAAGCGTAAGATGGGTCAAGGAGTGTTCGCCGCTTAACTGCGGCTGGCTGAAGGAGCCTACTCTTTTGGTAAAACACTGTCACACTACGGAAGAAAAATCAAATTGAAAACTTTAGGAAGGGTTTGGTAAAGAATCATTATGAACTTTACAGGTATGATCTAGTAAAGGTACTTCATTAAAATTGCTCACTCATTTTGTTCCAGACTAATAAAAACATGGCCACCAGCACTCAAAATAGTTAAACATTGGACCCTATGGGAAAATCAAATTGTCATCTTCTCCTGTGAAACCACTGAAGCAAATACAACCAAACTTTACAGGGAAAATTTACTACAGGTCCTTAAGAATGCTTGCTAATTTCCCTCCAATCAGATGAAAAACATGGCTGCCAGCACGGAAATAGTTAAATATTGGACTCTAAGAGAAAAATTACATTTTTATCTTCTCCTCTAAAACCGCTGAGGCAAATGTAACCAAACTTTGCAGGAATGATGTAGGGAAGGTTCCTAACAAAGATTTTGTTCAAATCCGATAAAAAGATGGCCGCCGGTGCAGAACATAGTTTTCACATTGTACCCTATAGGAAAATTACATTTTCATCTTTTCTTCTAAAACCAATGAAACAACTTCAACCGAACTTTACAGAAATGATATATGGAAATTCATAACTAAAGTTGCTCATTTTGTTCTGATCTAATAAAAAAGCATGGTGGCCAGCGCGAAACATAGTTTAACATAGGATCCTATGTGAAAATTTTCATTTACATCATCTACTCATTGAAACAAATTTAACTTAACTGTATTGGAGTAATGCATGGGAAGATCTTAATAAGGAGTACTTATTTCAATTGAATCTGACAAAAACATGAATGCCAGTAGAGAATATAGCTTAACATTTTTGGTCATCAGCATAGGCATTGCTTAGAAGCATCTTTGTCAAGTGAGCGATACAGGCTCAGTATCTGAACCTCTAGTTTTGAATTACTATAGCCTTTGCGGCTACGCAAATTCTTTTTGGGCTAAGCTTTACAAAGCAAAACCATCAATAATTTCTTTGATGCTATTGAAGTACTATATTTATAAATGTGCATGTGAAAATAATATTCCCACCATTACTCGGAAATGGAATATCTCGTATATTGGTTGAATTTAAGAAAATATTCATCTTGTTTTATATCACCTGCGCAAAGGGGTTGATTAAAATGAAATGGCAACTTCTAGTAGCAGTTTTGTCCTGAAAAAAAGAAAATATATATATATAGAAAATGTTAGAAGAGTCCACACAAGTATGAATATAGGAAAAATAAACAAAACATATAAAAATTCCTCATAACGTTCCTACCGGTTTCACCCTTGCGGGGATATTCATGGCTAATTTTTATATGTTTTGTGCAATTTATACTGTGGAATAGTTTTCATAAAGACTATAGTGCATTTTCTATTTGTTTATTTTTCCTATATATATCGGCAAACCAATACTGAAGCAAAGATAAGGTAAGTGAAAATTGCAATTTACGGCAATTCATATTCAACACGAATTGAAACAGCATGACAAAGCCAAAAGAAATAATCAAAAATGAACAAGAACGCCACAAAACTAAAACACTAGTGGGCCCTACAAAAACTTGAGGTATCATCAGGATCTCCGGAAGGGTTAGCATGATAGAAAATTTTTGTAGTTCCATACTATTTTTGATAATTGTAATTTTCGGTCACTATAAGTGTTTCCTTTTCTAGACTACATATATCTGGAACTATCAATATGATGTGCCTTGCGTTTTGTTCAATATTGGATGTAGTTTTTTCTCATGGCAGGTTTCCCGAAAAATGAAAAAAGTAACAAAAAAGATTACCGTTTACCCATTGAAATTTGACACTATTTTTGAACGTGCACCAAATTATGTTTACGCTATATAATCTGGCATATCAATTCTGTCGTCTTCTTAAAAAACCTAATTCATTGTTTTAGATTGTCAGCTTTTTAAAACTTTGTCATGAATGGATTTTGAGCATTAAATTACAATTCATTAGCTTCAAATTTGATACTTCATTTCATCTTTTATTCAATGAAAAAATTATCAAAATCAATTTTGCAATAGCTATGCTGCATTATTTTCTATAATGCATTTGTTTCATTTGAAGGCGTTCCACACGGCTGGGATTTGTTTTATGTCTTTGGTGTACCATTGGTTGGACATAAACTGCACACATACACAGAAAGAGATGTTAATGTTTCTAAGGCAACCATGATGTTGATGAGTAATTATGTTAAATATGGGTAAGTTTACAATTATCCATTTACATTATTCAGGGATTAAGTCTACAACAAATGCAAAATTATCATGTCTCGGTCGTTGTTTCATCAGTAAAAGATTGTTTTTCCCTTATAATGCTATAACAGCAGATTTTTTCGAAATGAACGTTTGACAACTCATTCCTTCTTTATATCATAAGTACGATCAATCTTCCCCATATGCCTTATTTCACCATTTTCCCGGAAACTGGCTTTTAAGTCTTACTACAAGGACCACGGGAAAGGCACTGATTTTATTAACGTATGAATGGAGTTGCACATGTATTGTATGTAATGATTCGGGATAGCTTGAATTCAAAATGTATGGACTTTGATGCCTCTTTTCATTTAAATTTATTTTGTTAAGAATCACAATGAGTCAAATAAACTCACCGAGATAGACAAAAATAAAGATATTACATTTTTGATCGAGGCATTTGCATTATTTCAATATACAATATGGATTCGGAAATAGCTTCGAAACACTTTTTGCTCTTTAGATCGTATGAGGCTAAGTTTTTTCAAGGGCTAATTTAGAGAAGACAAACATTAAGCCTAGTCCATTAGTTTCAACTTCTGCTACATAGACGATTTACTTTCTCCTAAGTATCCAAAATTTGAGAAATTATCCCAACAAGCTTGAAACTAAATAGACTACTGATGCATTCACTATAGCTTCGTACTTGTTTGTTGTACATTAACGAAAGTTAAAATCTAAGTTTTATGAAAAACTTGTGAGGTAATCGGGAACTTCTTTCTTAGCAGCAATATAGACACACTTCAGAGTATTAAGTGTACATTTTACATTTAATTTGTTTCTGTAGAGCAAATAGTTTATACATTGAGTTTAAAAAAAAAAACCAAAAAAAAAAACAAAAAAAAAACACATGTCTCAAATGTTGCTGAGTCAGCCTTTCATCCCTTCAGCAATTCTATGGCGGTCAACATAACATTATGTTACAACAACAATATATGACATGTCGCCTTCTCAAAACGGACATTGTCAGCAGGGGTTCTCCGTCTTCACGGTGTTTGACATTACTGGTTATGTCTCAACACTGGATTGCATACCCTATGGTATGACGGATGCCCATATCTGAGCATAAAATACTTACCTTACCGAAAAACCTACTGCCTCTCTCGGTTTTTCTATGAATTCACACTATTTAATTGCCTTAGTTCTGAATATTGGTTTTTTTGTCTCCGTTGTGGTCGTCTTACGTCGTTGTTTTCTGTATATTCGTTTTGGCGATGTCTGTAAGCTTTAAGCTTTGTAATAACCACATTGTCTGTTCCTTCGCTATTCTACAGTCATTGTTTCAGAATGCCATACTTTGCTTAGTTCATAATAGTTCCACTGAAAAATCATTTTTCTAGTGAAATCGCATGGCTGACCGTTTTCATGGAAACTCATTGACTTGTTAACATTTTCATTGATGTCTCTGAAGATAAAGAATATTCAAGTTTAAAAGCCATAGAGACTCTTAAATGTTCCTGCGTTTCAAGAGTCGCTGCTCAGGGTATTGTTGATTCTTTAACGGTGATTTAGGAACAAGGTAGCAAAAATACTCGAACTTTGCGCATTACCTATTTCTTGACAGGTTGTTTAGTATAAGAAGCATAGCATACTGATAATCATTGCAAATAAATCGTGAGAAGATACATGTCGGATAATAACTACAAGGTTTACATGGGCCTTATAAGTAGTCAAACCTGGTTTTTCGGCAGGGTGGTGCGCATTTATCACCCGTCGAGCAATATCAGTAAAGAACATTTTATTCTAAAAGCTAATATGCGATCTAATCCATTATAAAGACAGTTAAAAGATTAAAAAGTTATTTGTCATAGATGATCGTTTGCTAATCGTTTATAAGTGCAGTTTTCGATACACGGATCTAACCATGCACTAACAAGGCGTAATTTGTCGAAATGGGTTTTTTCAAAACTAACTTTTTAGATATTTCCTGCACTAAAGAGACATAAGTTGTCGAAATGCACATATGCAGAAACTAAATTTACATTAACTTCGGTATTTTGTTAATTTTCTGTAATTTCAGTATTTGAAAAAGCTGTGTCTCGTCTCTGATGGTTTCTCTGGTGAATTGTCAAATTATATAGTTTACTAAATCTTGTACCAAAAGTTACCTACTGTTTTGTTAATCATTTAACTCGATGTTGTTGACTAAATTTATCGATTTTATCAAAAAACTGTAACCATTACGCTTCCCTGACCCCGACATTCAATTTATGTTTGAAGTTTTTTTATATTATAGCTACCCCACAACAAACGGCAAAGTAAAGCTGAACCGTTACAACTCTTCTGTGAAAAGTTACAATAGTCTTCGATTGGTCAATATGAAACTATCTATTACTCAGGAAATAAATTTCAGGAAACCGAGACTTGAATTCTGGGATAAATACTTATTTGCATTTGATCATTTTTCCTGCATTAATGACACTACATTACCTGTAAATGTATGCAGTGCCTCTGTAAAAACACAGTTTTGTATATCATCACTTGCAATATTCTGTTTGTTATATATTATTGATACAAAATAAATATATAAGTTTTTTTTTACATTTATTTACGTTTCTCATATTACGTTACGTTGTCGAGGTTTCAATTTTAGTTTAAGAAGTCGGTGTCCCTAAGAGTAGTTCTAAAACTACCTGTTGTATCAGGTTTTTGTTCAAATTATTTAATAAAAATCTGAGTGTGAGTAATGCAATAGATGTCAATACGGAAAATCTTTCTTTATAGAGAACAGAACTTTGATAAAACAAAAGAGTAATCTCTGTCATACAAATTTATGTTTCAAGCGTACTTTGGCGTTAAAAATTTTCAAACGATCGGTGTTCGGTTCAGGACCGAAGTGCTTGACTTTTATGCTGGTGGTACAATCTGCCAGTAAAGACATCGGATAAATGCATTATGTGTATTTACTACATATTCTTTCATCGTTTATTACATCATAACTACTTATGTGTTGAACAAATTTCCAAAAGCGGAATTAAGGATACTACAGTCACATCCAGATCGGCCTCATTTCTTGACCTTCATTTTGAAATTACCAACAGAGGGAGAATTTAAACTGAGATGTATGACAAACGCTGTGACTTCACTTACCTAAGAGTCAACTTCTCTTACCCTTTTAGCAACATTCTAACAGCGCCGGCTTATGGAGTAAACATTTGCCAACTCATTCTCTACTCGAAGAACTTTGGTCGATACAGTGACCTCCTTGATATAGAGCCCGGTTACTCAAAAATTGGCACCCCGAGGGAACCCCGGGATATAGAAATAGGACCCAGAATTCCAGGCTGGGGGTTACAACCCCTCCAAAACTGGAAGAAATGCCACCCTTCCTACACGTTAAAGAGCACTTGTAGCAACCTGTATTTTGAGTGGTCTGTAGGTGATTGGCTACAAGGCTAAATTCCCTGCCCCTTTCGATTTCACCCTACTTTTCCAGTGGCAGTCAGAATTTCCCGTCCCATGACCCTTTCTATACCCCAAAGTGATTATTTATAAACAAACTAGATCTCATCTTGATATAGCTGAAATATTGCTCAGTAGACATTAAACAATACTCAATCAATCAATCAAAAATTGGCTACTTTATCAATAACTTAAAAGTCATCACGCCAAAAGTTTTACGGTCGACATCACGAACTTTTTGACCGTTGTTTGTAATATATATATTATAAAAAAATTATATATAAAAAATTATAACTTTGTGTGGCGGCATTCCTTGTCGAAAGACATTGAATCCTCTCTGCTATACACGCAGCTGATCTGCACGAGCACCTATACATCATGTACTGCGTTACAACCCTAGATTAAACCTACGAGGAGGTATCACCCGGTTACCGAAAGCTATATTTTTATATAGCCTAGGTAGCCGCGTGGTCTAGGGCGCTGGACGTAGTGCAGGCGGTGTTGCCATAGATGTCACAACAGTGATGGTTCGAATCCCGGAGAGGGAACTACCAATGTGCAGAACTAACAATGTTGGGCTGATTTTCAGACGTATATATATATATATATATATATATATATGCTCCCAGATAACAACACTTTTTTCACTTAGAAAACTTACTATTGTTATTTCCTCTATCAGATTTGACGTGTTCAACACGGCAGGTGTCTTATAAGAATCAAGAGATGCTTACTCTACCGGTGCATTTGATATCACCCTATGTTTTATCCAGTCAATATTGTTGTGTTAAAAAATAGATAACAGGAAACACCTACAATGGACGAAAATTATGATTACATGCAACAATTTGCAAGGGAACTACACAAGAAAAACACGTATAAGAGAAAGGACAAACGTAGACAACGATAGGAACTCGGGACAGCCGGACTTGGTACCGGCACAAGCAAAAGCCAGCGGTAGGGTTAAACCGGTTTATGGGTACCCAAACCTCCCCTTTATCTGTCCCGTTTCCCTTTGGTATAAAAACATACGAATAAATCCCAATACAGGTAGACTACTAACTCCATGACCATAATCTTGAAAGGAGAGAAAAAGACAATACGTAATTTTGAAAGATGGGTCAAGGGGTGCTCGCCGCTTAACTGCCGGCTGGCCCAAGCAGCCTTGTCTGCAGGTAGAACACTGTCGCACTACGGAAGAAAAATCAAACTCAAAACTTCCCGAAGGGTTTGGTCAAGAATCATCATAAATTTCAGTAGACAACGGCAGTATCAGTGAGAGGCTTCATTTTTGTGTGTCTTCATTTTTCTTTTCTGTGCCGTACTCGTGTTATATGTTTGTTTTTCCTATGTTGACATTATCTTGAGATTAATTGTTTTAGACTTACAGTTCGGTTCTTATTTATGTTAATACAATATAAAGTTGCCAGTAATCTCCACTAGTGCCAGAGGAGAAAATCTAACACCGCTAAAAAAGGAACTGTACTTTTTCAAAAGAGAAGAAGTGATACACTTTAAAGCCATTCTCAAGAATATATTTATTTCAACAACTTAAAACCGACGTTTTTGAAAATTAAGTTTCTGTAATACTTCTGATACTTGAATGATGATATGCAGTTAAAATACCAGAGCATATTACTGTGGAAGTACTTTTATTGTTATCAGTACAGAATGTAAAAGAACTGAATGATTTAGGTAAATATTTGATGTTAGCTTAGAAATTACGAATAGATTCTCTATGTTATGTAAGTCAGTCATGCTCTGCTATGTAACTGTATTTTGGTGTTTGCAAAATATTACTTATTTGTAAAATTATGTATTTATACCTATAAGTTGTATTGCTTTTTGGAATAAAGTATTATTATTATTATTCATGGACATCAATTTTTGTGGTTTTCATAAATATCACTACTTCGTTGGTACTCAAATTCGGTGCATTAAAATTCAAGACAAAAATGCATTTCGTTGGGAACTTAATTTCGTGGTTTTAAGCCAACCACGAAGTCCACGAAAATAAGAAACCAACGAACAACAGTACTTTCACAGTATATTAAATACTCTGCACCCTCTTCTTATTTTCTTAGAAGCCAAATGAAATAAATGACTAATCAAATTAATTGACATGTAGTAATTGTGAACAATAATAGCTATTTGTATTACAAAAACATATTTACCGAAATTATTAGTATTTTTGCATGTTTACAATACTAGGTTTATCTTTCTTAGAATAGCAACGATGGAAACATGTCAATTGAGAGAAAGTAGAATTATAGTGATTTTGTGAGCTATGAAAGGCAAACTACCGATCTGTTTTTGTTACATGCTAACATGAATTCATATCGACATGTGCTTTCCCAAGAAAGTAAAGTAAGTGAGAACCGAACCGTCAGTCAAAAGAACGAACAATCCATGGACAATGGCAAAATCGGAAACGCAAAGAAACAAGGACACCACTTGAGTACAGGACAAAAAAAAATGAAGACACACGTACGGATGTACAACACGGAGCCAATAAAAACCATGGGTGAGATAAGGTGTACCGATAGAGTAAGCACATCCTGCTTCTTTTAAGACACCCGTCGTGTTGAACATGTCAACTCCGGTAGTAAAGTCAAATCCGATAGAGGAAAAACAAACTTTAGTTGTGGAGGGAAAGATCTGTTGTCATCTGGGAAACAGATATCCCATAGCGATCCACAAGATCGTGATGTCGACCGTAAAACTTCAGTAGTGATGACTTTAAGTTTTTGATACCGTACCCTTGCTTAAATAGTCTATTGGTTAGCAACTGAGCTCTATCAAGGGAGTAAGTGTACCGACCACAAGCCCTTGAGTAGCGAATGAGTTGAGAGATGTAAAAACCTACACTGGCTTTTGCTGGTGCCGGTACCAAGTCCGGCTATCCCGAGTTCCTATCGTTATTTATGTTTGTCTCTTGTTTTCATTATTGTTTTTCTGGTGCAGTTTGCTTGTAAATTGTGGCATGTGATTGTAGTTCCTGGCCATTGTAGGTGTTTGCTGTTTTCCTGTTTTTGTAATTCCATATTCTGGTGCTTTTGGAATGTTGCTACAAAGAAAAGGGAAGTTGACTTTTGAAAGGTGAAGTCATTGCGTTTGTCATACGGGCTAGTTTGTAATGTACCTCTGTTGTCAATGTCAATATGAAGGTCAAAGAATGAGGCCGATGTGGAAGTAGCTGTAGTATTCTTAATTTCAAGCTCTTTCGGATAAAATCATTTAAACCATCCCTAATCAACAATGCTTCATTATTTAGAACTAGAAGCTCACCTGGTGACTGGTTTTATTAATTGTCACAAAAGACAACCCATTCATACTATTAATCAGTTCATCAGATGTTACAGTTTCAATTTTGGATGAGGTATAAACATAAAAATCACAAACTTTGAAAGGGACCACCCGAAGACAATTGTAACCAAGTTTGTTTCCGATTGGCTCAGTAGGTTCAGGGGAGAAGACATTTGAATGCATTTCCCATAGGGTTCTTAAATTAAACTTTGTTCCACGCTGGCTGCCATCTTGGATAAGTTACGAACGTAAAAGTCACAAACTTTAATGGGGACCACCCAAGGACTATTGTGATCAAGTTTGGTTATATTTGGCCTGGTAATTTCAGAGGAGAAGATCTTTTAATGCATTTCCCATAGGGTCCCTATGTTAAAATATGTTTCCTGCTGGTGGAAATCTTGAATGAGGTACGAAACATAAAAATCACAAACTTTCAAGGGGACCACCTTAAGACTATTGTGACCAAGTTTGGTTCCAGTTGGCTCAGTAGTTTCAGAGAAGAAGGTCGTTCAATACATTTCCCACAGGGTTCTATCTTAAACCATATCCAGTGCTGGCGACCATCTTGGATGAGGAACGAACATTAAATCAATCTTTAAAGGGGACCAGCAAAGGACAATTGTATCCAAATTTGGTTCTAATTGGCTCAGTAGGTTCAGAGGAGAAGACATTTGAATGCATTTCCCATAGGGTTCCCATGTTAAAATTCGTTCCACGCTGGCTGCCATCTTGGATAAGTTACGAACGTAAAAGTCACAAACTTTAAAGGGGACCACCCAAGGACTATTGTGATCAAGTTTGGTTCAATTTGGCGTGGTAGTTTCAGAGGAGAAGATCTTTGAATGCATTTCCCATAGGGTCCCTATGTTAAACTATGTTTCCTGCTGGCGGCCATCTTGAATGAGGTACGAACATAAAAATCAAAAAATTTCAAGGGGACCACTTTAAGACTATTTTGACCAAGTTTGGTTCCAATTGGCTCAGTAGTTTCAGAGAAGAAGATTTTTGAATACATTTCCCATAGGGTTCTATGTTAAACTATATCCAGTGCTGGCGACCATCTTGGATGAGGTACGAACATCAAATCAATCTTTAAAGGGGACCAGCAAAGGACAATTGTATCCAAATTTGGTTCTAATTGGCTCAGTAGGTTCAGAGGAGAAGACATTTGAATGCATTTCCCATAGAGTCCAATGTTAAACTATGTTGCATGCTGACGGCCATCTTGGATAAGTTACAAACGTAAAAGTCACAAACTTTAAAGGGTACCACATAAGGACTATTGTGACCAAGTTTGGTTTAATTTGGCTTGGTAGTTTCAGAGGATAAGATCTTTTAATGCTTTTCCCAAAGGGTCCCTATGTTAAACTATTTTCCCCGCTGGCGACAATCTTGGATGAGGTACGAACATTAAATCAATCTTTAAAGGGGACCAGCCAATGACAATTGTATCCAAATTTGGTTCTAATTGGCTCTGTAGGTTCAGAGGAGAAGACATTTGAATGCATTTCCCATAGAGTCCAATGTTAAACTATGTTGCATGCTGGCGGCCATCTTGGATGAGGTACAATTGTAACTAAGTTTGGTTCCGATTGGCTCAGTAAGTTCAGAGGAGAAGACATTTGAATGCATTTCCCATAGGGTCCCTATGTTAAACTTTGTTCCATGCTGGATGCCATCTGGGATAAGTTACAAACGTAAAAGTCACAAACTTTAAAGGGGACCACCCAAGGACTATTGTGACCAAGTTTGGTTCAATTCGGCTTGGTAGTTTCAGAGGAGAAGATCTTGGATGAGGTACAACCACAAAAATCAAAAACTTTCAAGGGGACCAACTGAGGACTATTGCCGAAAAATTTGGTCCTCATTGGCTCTGTGGTTTCAGAGGAGAAGATCTTTGAATGCATATCCCATAGGGTCCTATAATAAACTATGTTCCCTTGTGGCGGCCATCTTGGATGAGATACTAACCTGCTGGACATATGTAGAAATTGCAGTCTTTAAAAAGCATTTAACCTCTATCTAAAACAGGTTTTGAAATAAAAGTGAGAATGTTAAACAAATCTTGAAAATTCGAAGAAAAAGGGGCAATAACTCCTATGTGGGTCGTCAGATTTTCTTCAAAATTGCAGGACATATAAATCATATTTTGCTGACCATTTTTGAAACAAAAACTATACTTCTATCTTCTACCATTTTCAATACATAAGAGTAAAAGTAACAAAAAAAAACTACAAAAAACGAAAAGTTTACGGAAAAGGGGAAATAACTCCAAGACGGGTTATCTGATATTCTCCAAAATTGCTGGGTGGGTAGATCTCATCATGCTGATCATTTTTATCTCGTCAGATTTTTTATATCTGTAACGGTTTTCAAGGAATTTGAAAAAACGGCAATTTACCCCTATGTTCTATTTTTAGTAACAGGGGCCATGTTATTTGGTCTACAGACATAAAAATCACAAACTGGAAAGTGCATATCCTGGTAATGATTCAGACCAAGTTTGGTTAGTATTGGCTTAGTGATTTCAGAGTAAAAGATCTTAGAAAAAAATTAACGGACGGATGGACGACGGACGCCAAATGATGGCAAAAGCTCACACGGCCTTTGGCCAGGTGAGCTAAAAACGGCTTCAAGACCTTAACTGTACTTAAAATGTATTTTAATAGACATTACAACAGTCATATGTACTTATCATCACCCTGTAAACCCCGTTTATAGTTCTGTTTTTATTATTGGAGGTAATTGATAATTTGTTGATTAGTATCGGTTTTACTTTTTCTGTCTATATCATATCATATCACATCAGTCCGTTGAATTTTATTTTACAGTCTTTTTTCTGCTTTTTTAAACATGAGCCCAATGCATTTGGGCTTTAGGAACCAGTATAATATTCATTTAATACCCAATTGGGCGAAAATTTTAAGAGGTAAGTCTACAGACGTAATAAAATTGTAAAATTTAAACAAACTACAAAATTAATTGGCGAGACTAGAAATATACAAAGAAAGCATTTAGTCTTCTCGTCCTGTCTTACGAATGTTACTCTTTTCTGAATTGAATATTTTGTTTGAATATACGTTCTCTTCTTTAGTGCTGATGAAACTGGACATGCTTATCCGCCTCGTTTAATTCATAGTTTTATATGATAGCGTAAGTTTTTTAAGTGCAATGACTTGACGGTATAGACAATCACTTGGCTGCGCTTTGGTTGATCTGATTTACATAAGACATTGAACCAGACAACTTTATAGAAAAATTGGACAAAATACGATGAATTAATTTTTTCTGGAAATTGTTGCGTGTTGTTTGACAGACTTATTTTGCAAATGGTATTTATATGCAAATCGTCTGCAAAGGTTAATTAATAAGGTGCCGAGAACTCGACATTGTCAATTTACATCTAAATCACATCTACAGTTTTATGATGATTTGCACGAATCATACATATTTTCTTCAAATAGGGAATTGATGAAGGCTAACGGAAAACCTATGTTGATATGACTAAAACGATACACAGTTGTATTTATGGTCTGTATGGTAGATGTTTGACACGATGCTTCTTTATCATTCGAGAAATAAATACATTATAATTATAAAGTGTAATATAAATTCAATTGTATTGATTTACTATTCATCAACGGATAAATTTTAAAGTCGTCTATATTTACATATAAATATTTATATGAGGGGGTGGACAGGAGGGGTACCTTCTCCCATCTCCTATCCCCTCTTCTCCCATCTCCCACCCCTCAGTCTCCCATCTCCCACCCCATTCTCCTATCTCCCAACAAAGAATATAAATTTTCTCCCTTAGTATCAATTTTACTTTTACTTCTAGATATGATCTTCTAGATAAGTTGATCTTCCTACATTTCTACCTAGCCAATTAACAGATGTTGGAACATAGTCTAAATTACCTCTAATACAACTTTTTACTTGCAATATTGTTCTTTGGCCAGGATGTTTTTGACTATGATGAGTATGAAGAAGAAGTAAGGAGCAGTAAATTGAACTTGCTCTATGCGCACATGTACAGTTTCTTCACAAGCAGTGATGGAGATGAATCCACTGTCCTCTCTATATAGTTTTACTGAACATGTTGATGATTTTTCTACCACAGTGGATATGCCTCCTTCCCATGTTCAAATGACAACCGGCAAGATACAAACGAGACTTTTAGTTTGGCATGTCTGGTGTTTCTATGTATACGTTTTGTACGGGTTGATCTCGTAAAAACTGCCTTGAATAATTGCCATGAAAATTGAATATTAGAACAATTTTGTAAACTGCTTATTATAATAAAAGATTTAATGGCAATTTCCTTGGATTGTATTTTGTGGTGTCAGCTTTTATACTTCTCAGAGGAACGCCTTTCCCAAACCGTTCGGTGTTTGACTTCATATCTGTTGAGTTTGGTTAGAATTTTTGGTTTAATTTTTAACCAATTTTTGAAGAGTAACAGTGAATTTGGTATTTGATATTGGGAAGGCTTTTTGAGGTGAATACTGAAAACCAAATAATGTTCTTTTCTTAATATGTTCAAGCACTCCTCTGCTGAAATCATGGGAACAATCCAGAACTATAGGCGTCTCTATTCTCAGCCTTTAAATGCTTTGTAAATTTTCGTTAGTAAGAGAAAGAACACAGTTGGCTTCTAACTTTGAAACACAAGCAGGATTTCTTTCCCTACCATGCAGTGGCGACGTATCTCGTCATGCTACCTGTGCCTGATTTATGTCCACCAAAACCCTCCATGCATCTGGATTTCAAAACTTTTGGGTCTTTTCTGTAGAGAAATAGCAATAATTCACAACTTATATTAGGAGTTGTTTTGATAATTCTTTCGTGGTATTTATGGCGGTTTCAAATTCTCCCGACAGCCAAAAAAATTTGCTTGAAATTTAAGTGGAGTCGGTAACAATGAAGATTATTTAAAATTGGAAAAGACCTTGGAATAAAATTTGTTTGTTGATGATAGAAAGAAATGATGCAGAAGCATAGATACACTTATGCTGAAGGAGGTCTTGCAAACAGGAAGAAACTGAAGCTCATCAAGTGGAAAAATCAATTAATTTTGACACACTGCTTTCCGTATATTTCTCTAGCAATAGGTTTAGGCAAAGGCATGGTGATGAAATAGTTCTAGCTAAAAATGTAAAGAAATATATATTTGACGTCACTTTCGGCTGTCAAGGTTGACTTTCTTGTCATATAAAAAAAAATTAAAAAACACCAATACTCGGTAGGGGTGGGCGTCAACCCTCTGCCTTCACCCTCTGTCCAACCCCAATTTTTCTCCTATGCTATTCTTCCCAAACAGATCTTTACACTTAACTTATATAATAGTAGCGTCAAATTTATCCAGCTTCCCTTAATTTGCATCTAATTTACATAAATTTGCCAAGAAATGAAAATACGGAAATGGACAAATTTGATGGGACAGTAAGAAAAGGGTCAAGTGTGCAGTCAAGTATCATATCTACATATTTTTAGTTTTAGATACTGGTCCCTGCAAAATTAAAAATGGTTTCCGAATAACCGGTTACAGTACATCTGTGAAATTCACAGTATAGGAACCTGTGCGCCTGAAATATCTGTCTTACGGTTCAATCTGTAGGCTGTAGGACGTTTTTACAGGTAAACATGTGAAACAGCATACATGTCCGGTAAGTTTTTTACATATTGTCAATGACATAGGAATTTTTTTAAGTTTGTAAAGTTCGCCCAACGTGTATGAATGATTAATGTATCCGAAGATGATGTTATTTACAAGTAGCCTGTTGATTTCAAATTCAAAAGTCTATATTCAAACGGGAAATAAACAGTCATAAAACAGCAATAGAGCTATTTTTTTGCTTATGTGTGCGTACCTGTCTTTATATTTATATAGCTAGTATATTGTATCATTAACTGCACATACAAAGCCAGAAAGTCATATGCACTTTCTTTTTGATAGCGAAAATATCATTTAAATAAAATTGTCGACTGTATACTGTTTACGGTTGTACTGTAAGTATGTTTACTGTCTTATCAAGAAAACAGTTGTAGGCTGATTGACGTATTATTTTTATTGAAATGAGCAGTTTTTAGCCGTGCCATGCAATGTTATTATGTTTTTAAAGCTTGAAGTATTATATGTTACCTTTGTAGTAAAATGGACCGCGTCAGCAGGCATTTTTGTTACTTTGTCAATGGAACTTTTACTGTTTCGAAGAAATATTTCACTATATAATAGAAGCACGCAAAAAAGAAATATCCAAACACATTTGAGAAAAAGACACGAAAAATAGCAGGATATATAACCTTGAATTATAACTTAGGGCTAATAGACTACATTTAAAATAAAGAAATAGGGCCATTAAGCCGTGAATTTTGTTCATAACTTTGGATATTTTCAAAATAATCTCACATGTTGTCGTAAAATCGTGTAAGGTAGTCTCTGGTATTTGTACTTCCAATGAGTAAAATTAATATATGCCACGCGTGTAATGTTTTTTTTTTACATGTAAACAGCCGAATATGACTGTAAATAACATTTTCTCTCTATTTAAGCCATTTTACAGTACTTGAAGGACACCAAGAACCAAAACCATTTTTTTTTTGCGAGTGTATAAACATTTGCCCTTCCAAATGACTGTTAGTATAGTTTGGTTCTGTATGTACTATACAGCGAATTTTAACAAAAGTTGCCGAAATCTGTCAAAATTGCAATGAAATGGCAAATTCAGTGGCTGAATCTTTTATCTGAAAGTATGAAAATGCATTTGAATTGATTTTCTTATCTTATAACGGATGACCTGATAACACATTTTTGGCAAAGATTTAATACATTCACAAAAACTGGTATGCTGAAGTAAATAAAATCACGAGTAAGTGACCCCCACCTCTTTAAAATGATCATCAATAATAAAAACCAAATCTTAAAAAAAAATCAAGGGTTGGAATTTGATCTGTTTTGTCTTAATTAAGCTCATCTGTTGGACACTGCAGACCTGTTTGTTTTTGTTCTTAACAAGTTATGAAAGTGCTGTAATACTTTAATATATCGGATAATTTTGATGGCGTTCCATTTAGTAACATTGGCGGATCCAACCCTTGGAACCCTCATCCTTTAAGGAAAAAAGTTTAAATCTCGTGCAAAATTTACGCAAAACTGACAAAAAATGGCCTGAAATCCTTTTTTAGCTCACCTGGCCTAAAAGGCCATGTGAGCTTTTGCCATCGCTATGCGTCCGTCGTCCGTCGTCCGTCGTCCGTCCGTCTGTCTGTCTGTCTGTCAACAATTTCAAAAATCTTCTCCTCTGAAACCACTGGGCCAAATGTAACCAAACTTTGCCTGAATCATCACCAGAGTATGGCTTCTCAAAATTGTGTTCGATTAGGCGGTAGGTCAAACAACATGGCCGCCGTTGCTAAAAATAGAACATAAGGGTAAATTGCAGTTTTTGGCCAATAACTCGAAAACCGTTACAGATATCAAAAATCTGACATGGGGTAAAAGTGATCAACATAGCAAGATCTACCTGCACTGCAATTTTGAAGAAAATCCGAAAACCCGTCTTGGAGTTATTGCCCTTTTTCCGTAAAATTTTTAAAATTTGTGCATTTATTATTTTTTATTTCAAAAAGTATAACAGATAGAGGTCAAGAGTAAATTGCAAAAATGTTCAGCATATCAAGATCTACCCACCCTGAAATTTTGAAGAAAATGCATAAATCCTTGTAG
>MJUU01059055.1:145763-166591 GCA_002080025.1 Modiolus philippinarum | reverse complement strand
AGTTGATATCCATCGATATACAGTTCTTTTTCGTTATGAAAACTATAATTAGCATATAATAATCTCTTTTTATACTAAAATTAAGAATAATCTACACTTTGAACAGATATAACTAATTTGGAACAGGGAGATAACCGACCCATGTTTGTCATTAACTTAACTTTGAAAATCATACACTAGACGTGTGCTTTTACAACTTTATAGAAATTGTTTCATCAACTTCAAATTAATTAAACTCGGCATAAGACAGATATTCGGAAATGCGACAGCCTTTTGGCATATTGGGATTGTCATTTTATTTAATATTTGTGACTGCAGCTTTAATTACAGTGTTGAATTTTTGAATTAGACCAATCTTAATCATTATGAAACAAAATATTTTTTGTTTTCATCTACCAGATCTTCATTCTCAAATACTAAGTATATTGAATGGGAATGTGATTTCTCTATATCGTTACAATGGAATTGTTTTCTAAACGAAAGCTAATTTTCTGAATGCTCGATGCCACTTCTTATGGACCAGAGGTATCCGAGGGTATTCAAAATTCTGACCTCTTAAAAATACTGAGGCTTCATTCCGTGTAATATATTTGTTGGAAGTACTTGGTACTGGTATGGCCTTCTCTTTATATATTTTTGATACTGAGGGTTTTTTGTGAATATCTTTCATACTATTTAATTCTAGTGCAGTTTCTCCTTGAAACACGTGTACGCCACAACAAAATGAGACATTGGTATTTTTTTTTCATTTCCTATAATAGAATCATATGTTGCATTGCAGGGTTTACCATCCAAATAATTCGCACTTTATCAAATATATTTTGAAGCGGAAGAGTACCGGTAACGCCTTAATAGCAATAAATAAGTGTTTTAAAGCTTATATATATTTCGCAAGACTAGCTACAATATGCATAAAGTTATATGCTTTATTGAAAAAATCAGGTAAACATCTTAATAAATCATCAGAGATACGATTTTAGATATATCAGAGTTTTTATTAGTTTGTATATATCATATACACCAACAAAGATAAGATATATATATATTCTGTAATTATTTCCTGTCGATTTTTCTGTAAGCTTAAGTTCATTTAGTGCATATTTAAGAATTTCTTGTAAATTTGGTGACGCCTGTTAAATCGTAATTTTCTCAAGAGTAGTTGCAGAAAATCTAATATACATTACATTTGCCTTCAAATATGTGCAATTGTCTTTTTAAGGGAGTACGAGCCTCAGATTTTAGAAGCATTCTATATCCTGAGGTTTTATCCATTCAAACAGTGCTAACTTTTTTTGCACATGGATCACATTTTCTTGGTCATAAGTCACTTTAAAGTACATAAAATAGACTGTGTATAAAATTTTATCAACTTCTAATTATAATTTAATATATTTAAAGGCCTATAAACATCTTATGCAAATTGAAGGAAAACTCTAGAGAGATCTGTTTCCCGCCAAAATTTTGACGTCTTATATCTCAAAAATTCCTACATGGATTTTCAAAATTTTTTGCTCAAGTTGTTCCATTAGATGTGCTCTCAAGACAATAGGTCAGAATTTTAATTCTAATTACAAAATGTTTGAGACTCGTACTCCCTTAATGAACTAAATAAATTATTAAAAACTTTGTTTCATTGCCTTTGTTCTCTCTCGGATGTTCTATGTACCCATGACAAGACGAGCGAAAAATAAAATACAACTCGTATTGTTAAACGCCAGTTTACTTGTGATCTAATGTGCGCTGTGTTTACAGGACATCGTATCCTAAGTAACAAATACAATACTCTACCGATATGAAGAACTTATATCAATGTGGTATAAATTCAGTTATCGTTTAATTCATTTTCATTCCGCATTATGAGGAAATTGTTCGTGATGTTTGAACGTTATGCACATTGTTTTGTATTACCTATCATTTTATTCCATTGACAAAATGGTTTCCCTGTGATCCATGTACATCTAGGTCTAGAATTATTAGCTTTTATCAATGTCTATTTGTCCTTTTTCTGTTTTGATCTATACCGTCTCACGGTCTATTGTTGGTAACCCTTATGTCAACAGTATACACTTAGTTTTGTCTGTTTTTGCTATCCGTAAAAATGCGCAATTGAAATATCTTCCTTATTTACAACATTGTTTGCAGAATGCATGCAGAAACGAAAACCACAAAAACTTTGGTATTCTGTTATTTATTACTACTGTGTCGATACCACTGCTGGTTGACTGTTAGTCCCCGAGGTTATTCACCAACCCAGTAGCCCGTACTTTTGTGCTGTCCCGAAACCCGATTTTATTTGAAAACATGCAATATCTAAATTTAAGAAAATTTCAAAACTTAAGGAGTATCTCCTTCTTGCATAGCTCTTTCCTTAGATGATTTTGGATGCTATAGCTCTTTCCTTAGATGATTTTGACTTTCCTTTTTAGATGCTATTGATAATTTTACATAATTCGGTTTATGAATTTCCAAATGTTTTGATTTTATCTGCACTGAAAAGACATAAGTTGTCGAAATATGCAGAAACGAAATTCACAGTAACTTCGGTATTTTTATATTTGCTAATCTGCAGATCCCAGTTACGGTTGTGAGTGACGTCCTCTTCTAAAACGGGCGTTTCTGTACTAGTGTTACTGTATTCATATCTCTTCATTAAACTGTAGGTGTTTGTCCAATGCTGCGTAATCACCATCAAAACTTGATTCCGTCAAATTGAAAAGTCTTCGGAAACACTGGATCTGTATGACAAGATCTAATGAATATTCTGAAGCGGCGACAATCTCCTCCTCAATAAGTTTTAGGTTGTTTTCCCATAATATTAACAATACTCTAATCTAGCCGTTATACATTTTTCATAATCCGTTTTAGTGTCTGCATCCGAAGCAACTACCTCTTCTTTGTCATAACTCGATTAAATCTTAAATCGTACTAATTCTTATATAATGCTGTGACAGCGTTGTGACGCCTTTCTCAAATCGCGACAGATTTCTCTAATTTTAACATCCACAGGTCATCGACACCAACTGTAAAGACGAGAAAAAGATATACAACACATTTATTTGTAATCTATTGCATGACCTCAGTGATGTGCTGTGTCTTCATTGCGACGTTTAAGGACATCGTATCCCGCCTACTTCTCAACAATTTATGTCTGTTTTTTATAACGTTTGTCTTAGTCTTATTACTCGTTGATCCAGCGTAATTATACTGTATTTCAGAAAAAGTATGTGTAGCTGTCTTTTTGGTTAAACCGAGGATAAAATAACATTTTCCACTATCAACATTTGTGCTTAGTGATGTTCTATTATAGAGGTGATAAATTAGTGACCGTTATAATAGAAAACAGTTTCTAAGATATGACACAGGATTAAAAAAATAATTAATACTGCACATTATTGTCATTTTTCATTTTTCATTCAAATAACAATATACAATGTATATCAAACTTACAACTATTTTACTTACTGATGGTCGCTATATCTAGAGGAAACAAAAGCCTTTGTAAATAAGGGTAATAACAAAATTACCGAATAGAGTTGTCAAGGGACGAATTCCATGAGGCAAAAAGACAAGACAGGTGGAAATTAAACCACAGGCAAAATTGTCGTCCGCAATGGTCAAGGCATTTCAAAAGAAATGGTTGGTTAAACTGGTTTTATTGCTATCAATTAACAATGAAACGGTATGGAGTAAATGCACATGAGATAAAGTCTCTACACAAAGCCAATTACACGGTGTATAACCGACTTCAGATCACGTCGTTTTGACGGATAAGGTATATCCAAAAAGGTAGGAAAAACGTCCACCTGGAGGTTGAAAATGTGCCTGTTCTCTGGCAATTCTTAATCAAATTTAACGCGATATAGCGTAAGGACCCCACGAAAACAAGAGGAATAAATGTGTATATAGGGCTTTACAAAAGCATTCTTCATTTTTACAAACACTTCGACAAAGTTTCTCGGTTTGTGATGATAAGGAACACTCCAAAGTTGTTACACAGACCAATACCATCCATTGATATACGGCCACTCAGACAATAAAAAGTGATTGTATGTAGTAATGTCAATGAAAGAAGTTGCCCTCAAAGTTTGAGTGACTTTTTGTAAATGTTTATAGACAAATATCGCTGAAAATGGAAAATCGCAAAAATGGTAAGGTACACTCCGAATTCTGATCAAGGTATGGTACACTGCACTTTTTGTTGGTATCTCTGGACCTATTTTTTTCCTCTTATCAACTGATTATTCTGACACTCTCGTATTCAAAGTGTAATATTGATGCTTATTTTATTCGATTTTTTCCTTGCCCGCAGACGATTTATATCATCAGAGGCAATTTGACGCATGAATGTTCTGTAGCAAGCCCTAGTGTGTGGATGTGAATACGATGCTTAGTACTGTTAAGGGTTAGAAAAGTAACATGTGCTACATGTATGGATTTCAATGGGATGTATAAANAATCATTTGGTGTTATATTCAGCAATAAAATGTTTCAATAATGCAATTAACCAGATGTAGTGGAAGATGCCATGCGATCAACTATTTAGAAACTTATCTTAATTGTCAAAATTTAATTGTCATCATAAGTAGAACTTATCAGTACAACTGTATAGAAAATAATACTAGGTGTCTAATCTTGTCTGTTGTACAGTTTTATTGCCTAAACCTTCAAATTTTACTGATAGAAGATAATTATCCTATGTAAGTAGTAATGTCAATGAAAGAAGTTGCCCTCAAAGTTTGAGTGACTTTTTGTAAATGTTTATAGACAAATATCGCTGAAAATGGAAAATCGTAAAAATGGTAAGGTACACTCCGAATTCTGATCATGGTATGGTACACTGCACTTTTTGTTGGTATCTCTGGACCTATTTTTTTTCCTCTTATCAAAACTGATTATTCTGACACTCTCGTATTCAAAGTGTAATATTGATGCTTATTTTATTCGATTTTTTCCTTGCCCGCAGACGATTTATACCATCAGAGGCAATTTGACGCATGAATGTTCTGTAGCAAGCCCTAGTGTGTGGGTGAGAATACGATGCTTAGTACTGTTAAGGGTTAGAAAAGTAACATGTGCTACATGTATGGATTTCAATTGATTTGTCTATGGGTTAACCTTAACCAACCCGCTACCAAACAGATATGCCTCACTGGTAGTGTGACGGGTGTCGCTATCGGGGCAGGACATGCTTACCCTTCCGGAGCACCTGATGTCACTCCCAGTTTTCATGGGTGTTCACACTATGAGTCTTTTAGTTCTTAATGTCATCTCTTTATTTCCTTGCCTTGTTGCTGACTCACGTCCTTGCTTTTTCCTTGTTTTTCTGCGTTGCCGTTTTAGCCATGTCTTTGGACTTTGATTTTTGTTATCATCACTTCCCTTGTTCCTTCGGTATTCTACTGCCGTTGTTAGATACACCCTTGGTAAACTATACATGGTGGCAAAAAGATATAGTCCTATACACTTTTTAGCAATCAAATCCAAAAAAGAAAATATAGTCAGATGACAAACGTAAAATTGTTTATTATAGTACGTGTGAAAAGATTCCGTTCTATTTGCTATAAGCTTTGACTTTTAATGATGGCAATTGTGCTCACAGAATTTTGGAATTCTACGCAATACAGTTCTCCAAATTGTAGTCGGTGACAATTGTGCAGCGAGATTCTGAAAGCATTTCGCTCATGAGGTCTTCAACATCACTGTCCTCTATGCTAATATGTCTTTCGGATTCAGAGCAATGGAAGGCCAAAAAGGATGTCTGCCACTTTCCAATAACGCAGTCCGCTTAAAGATCCTTCAACCAAATTTTCAAAGTTTCTGCCCCCTGTGAAATCTATAGCACTGTCAGCATTCGCTAGAACTGCTTCAGGCATTTAAACATTCTATATACAAAATTGGCAAAGAGCAATGATGGGGTCGAATTGAATAAAGTGGCTATTTGAAACCATGAACTGTAGACAACTTATAAAAGAATTAAGTATAGCATTTGAATGTTTCGGTTATAAAAAGTTTCCCTTGTGTGCAGAGTACCTAGAGTTGGTGTACATGAAAATAACTTAATCAGTGAATCTTCGTCATTTTAAAACACATTTTCTAGTATTTCGATGTTTATATAGTTATTTTCTTCCAAGACTTTGTGTACTTCGTGTCTGGATTCAGGAAAAAAATTGTTTTCTATGACCCTTTTTTATAGCAACTAACAAACTTTTAATATAACTTTAAATTTCAATATGTTGAGTTTGCATCCCATCTTTTTCTATTAGAATTAAGTAAAATATATAAGACATCTCGATATCAAGAAAAAAATCATTTTAGGGTACTTCCTGTAAACAATGTTATAAGTCAAGGAGGTTTTGTCTTTGACGTTAAAATAAAAATTTAATTAAAATAAAGGCGCACGTCAGGCTAGTGTTATCTTGTTGAATGTATATATTTAGCTGTAGATCACAAAATTTACTTGGAATGCAATTGTTAGACACCTACGGCTTTGAGCAATTATACATGACGAACCTAGTCCTTGCTATTTCTCGAACCTGCTTATATGTCAACAATAAATACCACATTTAAAAAAGCAAAACGAACTGGTTTGATTAAGGTAAACAGGACTACAATAAAATATATTTATATATCGAAATATCATTTTTATCGTCGGTTTTTACAAATTTATCAAATTTATTATTTTTTAAATCCATAGGACGAACCAAATATCCTATGTGCGTTCACTGCTGATAGTTCATGCTTCTAAAATCAAATACCGAAGCAAACTGTGAAGAAGGGGGTATTCTAAAAGATGTGTCGTTTTATTTGTACTTTATGTACAAGGACATCCGATATTTCTTGATACGAAAAAGGAAAATAATAAGCTTCTGGTCATTTCAATTTTATTCTCAGAAAAATGAAAGAAAACAACTATGGGAAGTCTTAACAAACGCCAGAAAGTCTCCTTGAAACTATACCAGAAGATCTCGTTGACATTAGTCTGTCACAGCCTTTTTCTATTTTTATTCTTACTTTATTATTAGAACATCCTTCTTTTTACGATAACCTTTTTTCACAATGAAAGGACTGAAATAATACCAAAATATAACGAATTGACCTTGTTGCTGATGGGAGAATACTGATTCCTCCATCAGCTCTAGCTCTTAACTACAGCGGAATTAAAAAAATCCACGTGTTTAATGGAAGAGGGAATAGCTTTCTTTCATTTTCAGCTACATTTCCAACTGAATATCGAATCAACAATTAATAATCATAAATCCACAATACAGGGCAATACAAGGTTAATACACAGGGAGACCACATACAAACATATGACAAAGACGAATCAAACAGAATATAAATCAACTGACGCCACACACAAAAACACTCATTTAATACAGGAATATAATGTCATTAGGATAAGCATATGTCACAAGCTAGAACAATATATATGATGTTCCGTAAGGGTACACATTAAGTGCTCCACAATTGGCACCCGTCATGTCTAAAACCATGTCTCAAAATATGTTAGATCGCGAGAAATATTCTCAGCAATCTTGTTGCCGTTTCAACATTTTGCTGGAAACGTCTGGTTTGACAGTCGTGTATCTAATGAAAGAACGGCAGTAGAATATCGAAGGAACGAAGGAGTGGTATTTACAAAAATCAAAGTCCAAATTCATGGCCAAAACGTGAACACAAATAAATGACGTTAGACAGCTTCAAAGCACAGAAATACATGTAAAAACGCAACATCTCACAGTGTGAACTCCCGTGAAACTGAGAGTGACATCAGGTGCTCCGAAAGGGAAACCATGTTGTTCTTTTTCTTTGTTTTTATTTTTTTCAGATTTTAAAGTGATCATTTCACTTTGCCAGCATTTTAGGTCATTGGAGTTTTGAAGGTATGGCTCTCAACTCCTCCTTACCCAAATCAATCTTTCATGAAAGCTTCAATGTATTATATTGTACAAGTGTAACGCATTTTGATTTCTTTTCTTTCTTTCTAAATTTTCATGCATTTATTGGATTTTTTGCCGATTAAGATACTTTAGTGTATGCCTCTATCTCCTCATCTCCAAAATTGGTTTATGTTCAACCAAACTCAAGAAAACATCAGTATGATATATACAACATTCATGTTATTTTTCTGTATTTCTATTTTGTTACAGATTGCTAAGCTATTATTTTTTATTTACATTTTTGTGTTGCCTTCACCTATAGGGATCACTAACCGTCGTCTTGCGACTAACCGTCCGTATGGCATTGACCGCATTACCTCACAAACATTTTTGTATTTTTCAGCCAAATTTGCAGGAAATATTAAGTAAAAGTTCAACATAAATTTATTTGTTTTGTTTGTACACTATCCTAGGACTTGCTTTTAGCTTATTGGAGTCTCAATGGTACGCCTCCCATTCTAAACCCTTTTTACTATTAAGTAAATTGTGTAGGAAACCTTCAGTATATAATCTAGATGTGCACCAAGCATTTTTTCCCAAATTTCCTATCTTTCATTTTGGCTCATTTGACCCTTTGGGATATTCATCTATTATTTGCATGTCCGATTTAACCGCATGGCGTTTTCAACAACGCATAATGCATGTTTTTCTTTATCTATTCTTCTTTTACATCATTATTTTACTCTGTCACTTTAATTTTCGGATATTTTACGAAAGGATACGGAGTAAATGAACATCAGACCATAACATATACTAGTACCGGCAAAAAGTGCAGTGTACCATACCTGGATCAGAATTCGGAGTGTACCTTACCATTTTTGCGATTTTCTATTTTCAGCGATATTTGGCTATAAACATCTACAAAAAAGTCACTCAAACTTTGAGGGCAACTTTTTTCATTGACATTACTACATACAATCACTTTTTATTGTCTGAGTGGCCGTATATCAATGGATGGTATTGGTCTGTGTGTTCGTTATCATCACAAATCGAGAAACTTTGTCGAAGTGTTTGTAAAAATGCTTTTGTAAAGCCATATATATATATATACATTTATTCCTCTTGTTTTCGAGGGGTCCCTACGCTATATCTCGTTTAATCTGATTAAGAATGGCCAGAGAACAGGCACATTTTCAACCTCCAGGCGGACCTTTTTCCTACCTTCTTGGATGTACCTTATCCGTCAAAACCACGGGATCCAACAATTAACGCTCTATTGTTGTTCTTCATCTTTACGTCACATGAGTTCTTCAACAATGAGCTTTGTTCATACCTCATTGTAAATTCAAGAAAGCCCCTAGCACCGGTTCGAGCGGACTTCCTTGCTAAATGTCGAACAAAGTTCCATCCGTGTCTTTATTTATCCCATGGATGCAGGGTCGTCAACAGGCAAGATACTCTTACAATCACTGTCAGCTGTTGCTCGGCAAAAGCACTAGTGTCTCAAGCTAGTTGACAATTTGCCGTTTCAGAAACTAAAGCATCGTGGGTAGAGCGTACACAATAATATTTTGATTGGTCAAGAACGTAAATGACGTAACGTTATTGGTCGAAAATCGACTGTTCATACACCAAACTTCCAAATACAATCACTGTACCCTTTCTTCAGTTTTTGGAACGGCTAATAAAAACATATATACAAACAAATGGCACTCGTCAGGTCGACTGTAAGAAAACTTGGCAGTATGAAATAGTGTGAGATGTGGGCACTGTAAACCGGTGGTAAGAATAACATTTTAAAATAACAAAAATGATAAATGCCAAAATTTGAAAAGTAAGTGAGAACCGAATCGTCAATCCAATGCGAAAACCCCAAGGAAAATGTTGAAAGTTTGATAGTATATTCATATGAGAAATTCTCTCAATACAAGTACACAATTACTGATATACATAGAGAGAATACATCTCTCTCACGGGGATTCTTTCTTTTTACGTGACATTCAACATTTAAAATTTCATGTGAATGTCAAGTTTCTTGCGACCTTTCATAATGGTATATCTTATTGTTCCTCTGGTTGTTACTAGACATTTTTACTATTCATCATCGAAACCGAAACCGAAACCGTACTATACAGAATTAGTTGTGTTTTGTTTCTCTTTATTACATGCATATCAGTGTCTCACGGGCTTGAAAGTTCAGCTTCCTTTTAGAAAAATTTTCTGTAGATTTATTTATAAATGCAATTTTAAGGAAGTGATTAGACTCTAGGCATATATATGTAATCAATTCTGCATTTTACGCTCAATCTTTATAGAGGCCAAAACACTTCAGTTTTTTTTTAAATTCTGTTTCATATATCCTTTCAAAAGTTTTACATGTTGCGATATACAAAGTTCATGATTTTTAGCATCAACAAGGTATTAAAAGTAAGTGAGAACCGAACCGTCAGTCTAAAAAGAACAAGCCAATGACAATGGCAACATAAAAAACAGAGAAACAAAGATATAACATGAGCACGGCACAGAAAAGAAAAATGAAGACACACACATATACAAAAATGAACAACACCGACCCGATAAAAACAGTGGATGAGATCAGTAAGATTTTAGATCTGTGGTTAAGACTTATTGTTAGCACATCGGCAAGCGAATACCGAAGCAAGAACGAGGAAAAGGGGAATTCTAAAATAATAAATCCAAAATCACGGCAAAAACAATTTAATTTTGAAAATTTATTTCACGGTATCCTTCAATTTAATTTTGAAAATTTATTTCACGGTATCCTTCAATTTAATTTTGAAAATTTATTTTACGGTATCCTTTTGAAGGAGTTTTATATGTTGCAATAAATAAATTTATTGAATCTTAGTATAAATAAACCACATACTAAAAGTCTTACTTTTCAAACCTGTAATATGCTGAAATTAATTTAATATCAAAACATATAAAACTCCGTCAAATGAATATCACGAAGTAAATTCTTAAAAAAAACGGAGTTGTTTTGGTAAATTTTAAAGATTAAACATTTTAGTTTAAACAACAAACAAATCTTGCTTTTCAAACCTTTTTATTCATAAAATTCGTATTTTAGAACATATAAAACTCCTTATAAAGGATATATGAAATAATCTTTTCAAAATACTATGTTGTTTTGGTCTTTTTTAAAGATTGAGTTTAAATTTCAAAATTTACTTTTCGTACTTTATTAATGCTTAGATTCATTTGATCACAGGCAAAAAATCTTACATATTTTAAACTACAGACTTAAAATCTAACTTCCCATGCCTTATTTATGCTTAAATTCATAAAATTTCTATACCGCAACATATAAAACTGATTCGAGAGGATATAACCAATATTTTTAAAAAAACTGGATTGTTTTACATTTCTAAAAATTGAGCTTAAATGCAAACTGAAAGTTTTCCTTTAAGATGTTATTTATGCTAAAATTCATGAAATTTGTACATCGCAATCATATAAAACTTTTTCAAAAGGATATAATAATGAAATAAAATTTTCTTCGTTTAAAGACAAAACTAAAAATCTCACTTTTCAAACATTATTCATGTGAAAATTCATTAAATTTGTATATTCCAACATATAAAATTCCCTCAGGAAGATATGACGAAATAAAATTTTCAAGAAAAAAATGAATGGTTTTGGTCATTTTTCAAGACTTAGTTTAAACTACACACTAAATATCTTGCTTATCATACTTTATTAATGCAACACTTCATTAAATCTGTATATGGCAACGTGGAAAAACTCTTTCAAAAGGATATGATAAAATAAAATCAAAAACAAAAGACAAAAATAAGTGAATAAATAAAAAATAAATCAATTAAGATTGAATATATCCTCAGACCGGAAATCTAACTATGAAAAAAATTCTAGAACGGAGTAATTTACAACTGTTAAAGTGAACTTGTGACAATCAAGATCGAATCCTTCCATGGCCGCAAATCGGCTCTTCATTCGAACCCACAATCACCAGTCTCTTTAACATATAGCAAACAAGCTTTACGAAGGTTGAATAAGAAAGAAAATTATGAGCTTTAAACAGAATAAACTATTTTGATTGGTTTGATTAAATTCTGAATAACGGTATCTGTTTCCGATTTGATAAGCTTAAAACACCTAATTTCGATTTCAATTTCTCATAATTTGCGTTTTCGATTAAAAGTAAATTTCGATTCCGATCGGAAACTGCACTTTTCGATCGGAAACTGCAGTTTTCGTGCAAAATACTAGGTATTTCACGAAAAACTATATATTATGTACGGAAACTCCAGATTTAGTGTGAAATGCCCGATATTTAGCATGAAGACCCTACTTTTCAGTTTTCGAGCAAAATACTAAGTATTCCGCATTTTTGTAGCTATTGGGCAAGATACGTTTATCTAATGAACGTTACGTGCAACATAAATCTGATGATTTGAAATTTCCCAAGGAATACAGAAGGAAACTCAATTAAAATACAATAACTAATGAAGATTTAATCCCTTTTGGCCCTTTTCTAAAAAAAAATGGTTGGACCAGGTCACAAAAAGTAAGATAAACATATTACGCGTATGCTTAAAAACATTATACTAAAATTTGATAATGATCGGTTTACTAAAGCTAAAGTTATGGTTTCCACAGACGCAAAACGTCGTATTTAAACGATTTTTGGCCCTTTTGTCTAAAATAGGCGGGGCCAAGAACCATAAATTAGAACTAAAGCTGACTGATGTACCAAGAAACATCATTCTCAAATTTGATAATATTACGTCCACTACAACCAAAAAGTTATGCTATTCACAGACGCCGACCCCGACAACGATGACATCGTCACAATTTTTGCTGTCGTATAGCAACGTTAAAAGCAACAAACGATCAAAATTGATCTACAAAAGAAATTTTGTAGCAAAAAGTAATCAATTTTGCATTCTTTTATTGACTTCCAAATTACTTCTACTACATTGTATTAACGATTGAAAGTCCAATATGGAGATTAAAGAAAGAAAGCCAAACAGATAAACAATGTTTAACATTGCAACCACAGTTCATTCTGTATATTCTGGTTTCGGATTCGGTTTCGGTTTCGACGATGAATAGTAAAAATGTCTACTAGTGATTTAACCGAAGAATATATAGTTGTCAAAAGTATACTTGATACCCTTATAACTTTATTTGCAGTAAGTAGCAAGTAAGTTCTCAAGTGATTATGTTCCAGACCATACGCGTATTTGGACCGTCCGCGTACGGTCTGGACCATACGAGCTGAGTATTTTTTCGAAATACCCATACGGTCGGACCGTACGCGTATATGGTCTGACCGTACGCGTACGGTCTGGCTATTTCGAATACTTGCTTGTTCTTGGACAATATATCAATTGATCAATATAATGTATACAGTATTATTGAATGAATTCAGCTCCTATGTTTAGAAACAACTAAGATGTTCTAAAATTCGTTATTTTAAAGAAAATAAGAAAAAACTAGAATTTACGGTAATTATTTTTTGGAGATGCCTTTATAGAATTGACTTATTAATTGAACGTTATATGAAATTTAATAATAAAAAAACTCAGTGTTTCGTAATAATGAATAAATGGGATGTTAATCGAAATAAAAAAAATACTATATGATCTTCTTGTCTGGAAATCATGAGAAAAAATCATTCAATACCACCCTAAGGAAAAAACATGTTTCCCACTTACCACAAAAGGGTTCAAATTCCAAAATCTCGTAAAATATAACAGGGGCATTAATACAGTGTTCCACAAAAGGAATACCCTCTATCCATGAACAAATAATCTTAATGTAAAAAGAAAGTTGATGCATCACCTTTAAAATTTGTGTGAAAATGTGCTTTTTTGATTCATTTCCTTATTTCTATAATTTTATTTCAGTTATATTAGTTATAAGACCTAATAATTCATACGGTTTTCAGTGGTAGTCAGTGCTATCAGTTTTGACTGCAACTTTCTTCTTTGTTTAAATAACGAATGTAGTGTCCGTCTTTTTCTTCGTACTCATACGGTCTAAATATACGCGTATGGTCCAGCTCGTAGCAGATTGTACACGTATACTCATACGGTCCGACCGACCGTACGAGTACGGTCGGACCATATGAGTATACGCATACGGTCCGGACCGTACACGTACGGTCTGGAACAATTATGTAGAGGTAAGTGCACTAAAATATTACCTACATTCTGTTGAAGGTTATATCGGAAGCAGAAAAGAAACAAAATGTATCTCCCACATCTTTTACATTCATATGGGTCTAAGTTGTACCCCTACTTGCTTTTTTCTTTTATATTCGTATTAAGTGAAATGTATAGGATATTTAATCACAGACGAGAGGAAAAAAATAATAGGTACTTATGTCTATAGTGATGATGTACTTTCGTTAGTATCAAAATATTTTTCCCTCGTGTCTGCTCTTTTCGGAAATAGGAGAAGAAGAAGAAGAAGAAGATCCAATAAAGGCCCATACATGACAAAGTCATCACAATTATTAATAGATAACATAAAAATAGACATATACAATGATGTACACAAATTATAATGCAACATTTATATAACGAAGGTTTTGATTGTTCAAAACTGACCGTCAATTCCACCATCTACACACCTGGGATAAGTAGGTTACCTGTTTACTCTGGTTCCTAATATTGTTACAAATTCACGAGTTAAAAATAGAACATGAAATTGATTTGTTGCATTCGCTACGCGTCCCCTATAAACTGCATTTTGACCATCAAATCTACGATTGACGCCCTCGGGTATTCAAATAATGTACTGTTATTGCTTAATTTTATATAGCAACATCGTCACTATGCGACTCACAAAAACGGATTTTGAAAGCAACTTACGAAATACATTTTATTTGCGGAAGAACGTAGCTCATTTAAATGGGCGTTGATCAGGCGTTTCATCTCTCAAGTGATTTTAATTACTCTTCAGCCACTTCGTGAAAAAAAATCAGGACTCGCAGTGAAACAACACGCCTCATGACTAGCGCAAAATATCTAGTAATTTTACGTAGTAGTGGATAAGATGCAAGATTCCAAGGGCTAGTGTATGATCTATAATCACTGTATAAATCCTGAAAATGACAAGCTTAAGTAAGAGGAATCCATCCACCTTTTGGTGATAAAGGAAACAAAATATATTGATACTAGCAAAAACTAGTCATATAAAATACCAGAAACAGCTATATATTTATACGACTTATATATATCAAAGAAGGTACAAATACTAAATCAGAATACTTCATAAAAAGTTTTTATGCTGGACAATTCATATCACAGTGAAGATATTACAGAATTGCATAAAATGGAAGACAGAAAACGGAGTAACAGAAAACAACAGTGCAGTATGTAGCAGTAATAAGTGCTGCAGAATCTTTGTTTGAACAGTATCCGTTCACAGCGTTTGACTTCTGTTGATTGACGAAGATGTATAGACAAACGTTCCAATGATTAGAAAGATTGATTGCAAAATTAATTGATGTGTATATCCATATGCTTGTCCCATCCTTCATGCTTAAAAGCCAAGGGAAATGTCGGAACTACCTTTCATGTCAAATTAAATTCTCGATGGGTCTTTTGTTTAGCAATCATTGTCAATCTCGTCTTCATGGCGATTTGTTATTCATCCAGAAAATTTAATACCCACGAGACCGATTCACTACTGCAGTATCTGCGTTGCGTGATGATTTTAATTTTTGCATGACAAACCTTCTCTGAAAAATACATAGAAACAAAACGTGTATGTTTCATACGTTTTCTATTATTTGAAACTGACAGCAGGAATCATTTATCTGATGTGAAATTATGATTTGTTAAATGATTCAGAAATGGATAATTGTAGAGTATGAATAAACAGTAAGCTCATACTAGTTCCTGATAGTTTATAATTGTGATGAGTTATTACAGTGTATACCGTTGTTAAAAAAACTCCTTTTTTGTCTTTAGCGATGGGTGAGTTGTTGCATGTAGTCTGCAGATGCGCAATAATCTTTTGGATTTTTTATATTGGTCTTGGTTCAAACAAGAGGCCCTGGATGTCGATTTTGACACATGTTAGCTTGTCAGTAGAAATCCTCCTACATTTTTGGATTTATTTATCTAATTTTGTCATAGAATACGGGACTTTCGAGATTGGAACTCTCATGTAATTGAAGCCGGAAACGATCGCCTCGGATATATACCAGTACGAAGGAAAACTGGATTTCTAAACCTATTGAAATAAATATAATACCACATAAAAATGCTACATTGTATTTATGAAATTGAAGCGCATTTATAATTTTTCCTATATGATAATTTTTTAACTAAATTTTAATTGACGAAAAAAAATTAACCTGAAGAGCTACAAATCAATTAAATATTAATCACGCTTAGCTCAACAATATTCATCAATTAGTGATTTCCTCTCAATGTATTGATGTATTGTTTTTTTTTAGGTATAGAAATAGATCTGTTACCGGAGTGAACACGATTCAAAAGTCCCGTATTGTTGCATATATGCAGATTTTTTATATTGGTCCTGTAGCAAACAAGAGACCCAAGATGTCGATTTTGACACATTTAAGCTTGTAAGTGAAACTCCTACAATTTTTGTAGGGATGGCAACGAGTAACCGGTTACTCGGTTAATCGGTCGAATAGGATGTAACCGGTTAGCAGAATCGGTATTCGAGTACTCGGCATCAAAATTTATTTCACCTGTGTACAATCAGTATTTCAGTACAATCAGACATCGTTTTTTTTATTTATTTAATTGATTGGATACATATCAACAACCAATTAATTGACAAGTTGTTTACATAACAGATAATTAAATAATTACTTTTAAATTTTTAGTCCTACCACATTGTCTTCAACCTAACTTAATTTGCTAATTATCTACCTGTAGAAATTATAGTGTTTACATAAATTAACAAAATGTTGAATTATAATGTACTGTCATAACAGAATATATATGGTAGAGTTATTAAATTTATGAAGATGTATTGCGTATAATAATACAAACAATAATAATGCCCTGTGGGTTGAGCACTTTATGAGGGGGCTGTACATGTCTCTTCACAAAATAAAGTAACCTATAGTTTACATCAAGAAAATTTGTTATTCCACAAAAATAACCCAATTTATACAGTTTAAAAACGAAAGAAAAAAAAATTATGGATTAAAATGGTAAAACAATTTTATATAAACCAAGAAAAAAGTAGAATACCACAAGAGCATTTTCACGCGATGACGACTGGAAAGTATCTTATGGCTAGATTATATATTTTTTGTAGTTTCCCTATCCCTATGTACATCACGAAACAAAGAAACGAATTTAATTATCTGGAAAACATTCTATATTTCATTAAACACTGGTTAACCGGTTAATCGGTCGAAAGGTTTCCGAATAACCGGTTACAATATATCTGTGAAATTGCCATCCCTAATTTTTTGATTCATGAATTTAATTTTGTAGATAGAATTGTTGCATATAGTCTCTAGATATGCAGTAAGCCTTCGGAATTTTGATTCCGGTTCCAGCTTTCGTAAATTTTCTTTAAATGTCGAAGACCATATTTTTTTTAAAAATCTACTTAGAAACCATAGTTTTAGAATTGGTTTCAATGAGGGCAAGCATTTTCATCAATTGGATTTCAATTTTTTTGTATTCTCATTTTGGTAAACTTCCTGAAAGTCTCAAAGACCACTTATTTTTTGCAAATCTACTAAGCAACCATACTTTTAGAACCATACTTTTTAATAAGGACAAACATTTTCACCAATTGGATTTCAAAAGTATTTTATTCCAATTTTGGCAAACTCCTGAAAGTCTCAAAGACCGCTTATTTTTCGAATTCTTCAAAAGCAACCATATATCCTTGTGTTCTTTTTTTTAGTAAAAATAGTCACCAAACATAATTCGATTTCCAAAATATTGAGAAAAATTACCGCCAGGGTCTAAAACAACTGTTTTCCGTATCAAACAGGGCAGTGCAGTGATGGACATCATTTCTGATGCCGCAACTTCTACATTTTTTTAACCTGTTGACCCTACACTCGTGCATGCCGAAACACAAGAGCTCATCATCAATTAAGACGATGGATATCTTATTTTCAGTGTATAGACATTTGACTTACAAGCAAAAGCTTTTATCAGGAAAGTCCCTCTACCATATATAATTTAATTCTATTAGAAAAAAAGTCAAAAGCAAATGATTTGATAAAACATGCAAATGAACGGTAATTACAGCATTGATCTATAACATGGTTCTACTTGATTACCACAATACAGAAAGCTATCAAACATCTACAAATAAACATTTTCTGTACTGTACAATTTTAAAAGTACAAGATGCATATTTCCAATAATATATTCAAAAGCTCGACAAATTACGAAATCTAATTTACAATTCATTAATGGATATGATGTACTTTTCTGGAGTGTTATTTTGGGAGGTAGGTCTTTCGTGTTTATATAAAAGGATGAAAAACTATTAAACTATCATTAACACCAATTTGTACGGGCCAACCTATTATTTTACAAATAATGCGTGATTCGATCATCATATATATTTTAGTGCATGTTGCCACCATCATGCTACAACTGTTCAATTCGCAAACGAATCTGGCTCCACGTAATTAAAGCACACCTTACACGCCTCCGCGTTTTCAGAACATCTAAAATGATATTCATGGTTCTTTTTACGCTGGGCCAGACTCCTGAGCGATTGGATGAAAGGGGGTCTGAAACTGGTAGTTGGGTGTCTTGGTTTCTGACATAAGAATTTTTCTAAAATTTGCACAATGAAACTTTTAGCCATATGCTATAAAAATATGCAAAAAATTGGGGGTCACGGATAATTAAAAAAAAACAGAGTTCTACAGATTGGCCAAATTTTGGTTTTTCGCAATATATTTACGATCGAATTATATGGGAAATAGCAATTTACAACAATTCAAGGGCATATTTTTTCTATATTAAAGCAGACTTACAATTTTTTTCCAAAGGTTGTATATTTATTAATATGATGTAGACCTTCAATTTGAAAACATAAAAAAGATATGTCACGGACCTTTTGAAAAAGTAATACCATGAAACATGAAGAATTTCTTAGTTTTACGAGAAAGGGGAGATAACTTACTTAAAGTAATTTTGGACCCCAAAATAAAAAAAAAACGTATTTTTGGAAAAACTATAATAAATGTGTTATGTTAAAATGCTTTTGACAAGTACAAACAAGAAAAGAGATCAACTACCTTATTTTTTTTAACAAACTTAGAAAATTTGACATATTCCATGGTATTTCAGAATAGAATTATCTCCCTTTGATGAAACTGTGTGTATTTTTGGCAAATATGCAATATTATTCAAACAAACATGATACTTGTTCTTTATTTTTATTTTAATAATTGTGGTTAAGTTATAAAAGATCATTTAGAAAACATTCTTATTGAATATATAGATGCGCAAAATAGATGCTCAGTTTTAGACACTCCAACTACCTTAAAATACATTTAGGGCAAGACAAGTAAGTTCTATGTTTGGCGTCAGCGCGCGCGTCGAAAATGTGTGATTTTAAAACAAAACAAACAAGGGGTATTTTTCGATTTTTGTAGTTAAAATGGTAGTTTAATGATCAATAAAGGAGACAACAAGCAATTTTTCCGAATAGAGAGCTGTTTAAAGGGACCGCCATTAAATGAAATGGGGAAAATGGGCGAAATTGAAAAAAATACCATTCACTAGATTCAATTGAAGCTGACTTTAAATGAACATTGGTCACATCAAAGTGTGTTATTTTCAAAAATTCTTGTCTTGTTTTTGTTTTGTTATTTGTTTTTTTTTTCTGTCGAGACCTTCAAAACTACCATTATTGTTTTTATCGGCTACGTCATAAGAATCATGACGTCATATTCATAACGTTGTTGCCTGATATTTTCTTTTATCGGTAATTTTATGAATTTCCTTTGATCTACAGAGACTGATATTCTCAGTATCATCAAACTGGACACTATCACGAAAATATCGGGTCACTGTGTAGGCGTCACGTGCCGGTTGCTATGCTGACGTCATGTTTTGTACTATTTGTCGTGTTCATACGCGTAATAAGTTGAACGTAGAACGCATATAAATTATTGCAATAAACAATAGATTAACTGTGCTAAAATAAATGATTAAGCTTATTTCAATTTTTTATAGAGTGGTATTTATCATTTTGTGAATTACCGATAAAAGTAATATAGGACATTTTGTTTTTGATACGGACTTTATCACGGCGTAACGCATCAAGCTCGCCTTGATACTGGCCGTGATAAAGTCCGTATCAAAAACAAAATGTCCTATATTCCATATGTATCAAGTCAGTAATGGCCCTGTCACACTATATTATTAATTTGATATCATTTGAGAAATTTGATTAGTGGAGAACTTATATGATGGCTGATTCATGGTGTTGAGGGTAAATCCCCTCTTTTTTTCTTGAAAGTTTTATTCATTTCTTGCAGAATTTTGGCAAAATCTCTTCTTCTTGAACTCAGTTGCAACGCCTCTTTTTTATTCTGGATCTGCCGGTTGAATGAGGGTTTCATATGTAATATTGGAAAAATCCTACCTTGGTGTGATTCAGGTGCTTGTATAGTGTTGATATAATACATGTATGCAGTTGCAAAAGTTTTTTAAATAAAATATTTACTCAGAAAAAGATGAATAAGATTTCTGGATTTTCCCCATTCAATTTCGTGTAGAATTTAGGCAAAAATTGATAAAAAATGGCAAAAAAAAATCGACTGGAACTCCCCTTTTTTCCGGAACCCCAATGGGACCGACTTGTTTAAGGTTGGCTCTGTCGGTAAATATTGGCTATGGGATAGCTCAAATATTAAGATATTCTGTATGACTAAAATCCAACTAGATCTTGTAGTTTGTTTTCAGACATAGCTTGTAT
>MJUU01059055.1:128156-145179 GCA_002080025.1 Modiolus philippinarum | reverse complement strand
TTACCACATTTTGGGGGAGAGACACATTTTGTATTTAATGTAATATGCTTACACAAAATTTTCGTTTCACTTTTTAGCTCACCTGGCTGAAAGCCATGTGAGCTATTGCCATCACTTGGTGTCCGTTGTCTATCGTTAACATTTCACATTTTAATCTTCTCATCTGAAACCACTGAACCAATTCCAACCAAACTTTGCATGGATGATGTATGGAAGGTCCTTTACAAAGTTTCCTCATTTCTTGCTGATTGGTCAAATAACATGGCTGCCAGAAACAATTCTTTTTTCTAATTGGCCGATTTTCAAATATCTTCTCTGATACTACAAGGCCAAATGTTTTGAAACTTTATAGGAATGATGACTCAAAGGTTCTCTACAAAAATTCCTCATTTCGTAATGATGGGGTGGCAGTGTTGGCAATAACATTGCGGCATTGGTGGCACATAGTTTTGCATTGAAGTCTATGGGAAATTGCATTTTAACCGTCATTTTTGAAACTGCTTTAGAAGCCAATTCTAACCAAACTTTGTATGAATGATGTATAGAAGGTCCTTCAAACACTGTTTTAATTTGGATTGTTCCATGACTACTGTTTGGAATGAATATTTCCTTTAAACATACACTTAATATACACACATTCTAAAATCAGGTGAGCGATACAGGCTCAGGTTAGCCTCTAGTTTTCAACCTAAAAATAACTAGTGAAATCCAAGAATTTCGCCACGATCCAACAAAGTTCAACCTACGAGCCCTTCAGCCTCGTCAAAATCACCGAGTTAAATGGAACAAACTTTCCATCGTCCTTGGTGGTCTCTCCAAAAATAAATGGAATACCATCAATCGATGTTGTATGATGTAAAAAAATGTATAATTTATTCGTATTTTGGAAGAATATTTTGGGATATGGAAAATTTCTCTTCAACCTCTAGAGATTTATCAGTTTTGTCGTTTTCTAAAAGAATGTTTTAAAATATGAATACTTTGTCTTTGTAACAGAGATTTGCTAGCTTGTTACTTTTCGTCATGTTTCACAAACTTATTATAGTGTTCTTATACAGAATACGTCAGAATGCCGTTCCATTTATCGGAACAAATATTTTATATTGATCACTATTTAACAAGAATAAAACTTTTATAAAAACTGCGGTAAAAACTTGGACAATTTAATATTCTTTCTGCAACAAGATACAAAAGAAAGTCACGTGCACGTTCTAATTATGGTTTCTCACTTCAGTGCAAGCCCCGCCTTTTTGTTATCGACAAACTTTCTCAAGAAACATCCCAGCCCTAAGCTTGGTTGCAGTTCATTGTAAATAGCAGATTTATTTCAGTACCATACTGACATATTGTTTTGAAATATATATATTTTTTTATTTCTGCTTATCTATCGTATTTTTCGGTGGCATTTCTATCCATTTCTACCTTTGCAAATGACATGGAGATGAAGAATTTCATGCTTATCTTACAAAGATCGTCAAAACGCCATACAGACGCTCTGTGAACGCTAGAAGACCGTAATGATTTGCGTTCGGGGCATATACGTTAGTAAAACGACTTTGCAACGTTGTAATACGCTGTTACACGTTTTGTGAGCGTTGCATACAAGTTATGGATAACTTGATGCGTCCAACAAGAGAATTTCTTCAATTTCTTCGGCGTATGCCAACGTTCTTATAAAAACTCGCGAACGTCGTCACATTGCCGATAATTACTTATAATTACGAGATGTTCCTCTTCATGTGGCATCAATACGCTACTGTAGTTAAAGATCCTGCATCCATGACCAGAAAAGACGGTTGTTCGACATTTAGCAAAGAATCCCACTTTAACCGGTGCTAGGGGTTGTCTTGAACTTACTTTGAGGTATGCGCATTGGTAATTTTTTAAAGTCCCATGGCAATTCAAGATGCTGAACAATAATAAAAGCATTGTTACTTTGCTTGGTTCTACCGTGTATTTGTAGAGACTTTGTCTCACATGCATTTACTCAATATCCTTTAATTGAAATGGTTTAATTTTTTACATATTAGTACTAAGCGGCTTTATAAAATACTATCATCAATGTTTTGTTTTTGACCTTCGTGGGTCCTTTCTTGGTCAAATACTTTCAAGAATCCAGTGTTCCGAAAAACGATAAAGGCACGAAAGGGGACGTGAGCTGATATTATTAAAATCGTGATTGCAAATCGTGTAATCTTCGTACAAAAATTATTTAGATCGGCTATTCAGCATGCAGCATGCCCGGACAACAAACTCCGTCCATTGGTAAATACTTGCGAATAGCAAAATCCCAAATTTTCTTTGCCTTTACTATTTTACAAGGTGATATTTCTGTATAATGGTTCGTTATTCATAGAATATATTCCATTATAATTATTTAGTTCATATATTTATTTTTTACGATTAAAACGTATTGAGATTCAAAACACAAATTAAGTTCACATGTTTTGATGAAAATTTCAGATGAATAAACATCAAGTTCATATGATCATCCTCTTAATAAGTTGTCTTTAAAAGTCAATCAACGTTTTAAATGATGTTATTAGTTTTTATATATAAACTCGAGGCTTGGCTATAACAAGATCATGCTACTCTTCTGGAAATTAACTGGAAAATCTTTCTGTAAGCACCCAATTAAAACTGTTAATAACGTTTGCTTCAGAGTCAATTTCAATCAAAAAATAAATATGATAATGTTAAGTTCTTATTACTAAGGAAACCCTTTGTGTACAGGTATTTACACTACACCGTATAGCACAAACGTATGAGGAACGGATGAAAATCATTTTTGTACGGTGGTAAATATTTTTGTTCGTTCACGAATTAGATTGAAAACGCACAAAAACCGGAGGTATACAATAAGTGCACCGTACATGAACAGTCCTGGTACCGAATAAACCGAACTCGCACCGAACAAACACCGGAACCGTACAGGACGAGCACCGAATTAAACGTATTTATAACGGTAAAATACCGGACGAGTACCGAATAAAACGAATTGCTAACGAAAACGTACCGTACGAGCACCGAGTAAAAACGAATTGAATAATTACTAAATACAAAACAATCATTTTTTTTCAAAAAGGCTATCCTTGGTTCTTATCGTTGTCTACGTTTGTCTTTTTATTGTTTTTCTTGGGCAGTTCCCTAGAAGATTGTGGCATGTGATTATAATTTTTGGCCATTGAAAGTGTTTCCTGTTATCTTTGCTATATTAAACCTGTGTCTTTTGACCGTTCAACAACTTATTTTACACAGATAATCATTACGGCGTGCTTGACCAAAAATTCATTTTCCCAAAATGTCACCCAATAGAAAAGGAAGAGAATGACCTAAGAAAAGAACTATCGGGTAACAGATATAACCTTCTTCACTTACGACCCATAGAGTAGCGGGTGCTCTTACACGGCGTTTAATTTTGATGTTTTGGGTTTATTTAAGAAAAATGTACTGCAGAAGTCTTGCAATAACTAAATTAAGGAAGCAACTTTAAAAAGGTACATGTAGTGTATAGCACCATCTATTGGATGATCACATAATAAGCAATCGTTGTAAATTGTTTTAAGCAAAATGAAAATGGTAAAAGTAGGCCACATTTTTAAAGGGAAAAAATGATAAAATATACAAAGTAAAAAAAATAATGAAAGACTCGCTTAAAACAGAAGAAAGGAACAGAAAGTATGGCTCAAGGCCTCCAACTGGGGGGCAACCAGATAAATTCTGTTATTCTTCAGTGGTTCAAGTTTCTCTCAGTCGTTAAGGCAGGACCATATTTTTTTTAATTTTCCGTCCGGTTAACCATAAGGTCGAAAATACGGGCATTTCCTTCTGCTCTTAGCTGTCTTTTTTTTTAAAATATTTTATAGTTTGTGCTTATTATCTTTAAATTGCATGTGGCCTACATTGACGATTCTTATTTTTTATTTATTACATGTTAATTTTGACCGTTGCACAACATATATTTTTATAAATTCATTTTATTTGGCGCTCGTCCTGTTGGTTTCCGCTGTAAGTCCGGAACTCGAACCGCGGTTTATCCGTTATCTCCGTTTCACCAATTTAATCTACCGTACATGTGCGGAGGCAAGATGGACAAGTACCGAATGAATAACGTATATACAACGCATGACAACCGATTTCTACCGTACATTCACCGGACATTTTGTGCGGTACATGTCCGTTCCAAGTTTTGAACATGTTCAAAATTTTTCACCGTACAAAACGGAAATCACCGTACTTGTACCGTATTCACCGGATAAAGAACGGACGACAAACGTATATGAACGGAGACGAACGGATATAATTTATTTTTATACGTTCGGCGTTCGTTCGTCTAGTGTAAGAAGGGCTTACTTAATGAACTTGTTCAGAAAAGAGAAACGTACAAACTGAAGTTTTGACAAACAACTTGTATGCTCTAATTCTCAAAAATGCATGGATATTTTATTGAAAGTGTTGATGAAAAAGTCACGAAAAATATAAAATATACATTGTGCATGTTTTTTTTTATATTCAACCGTTTGTTATACATACGGTTTCTTTCATCTGCTCGTAATACAAGAATAAAGCAGTGTTGAAGACGTTCATTTTATGCGTATCAAAAACGTATCAAAGGTTTCCTTTGGTAAGAACTATTTAGCAGGTACTGTAGAGTTCTTTTTGGCTTCCTTTTTCTAGGAGTGAATAATCTATATCTGCATTGACCTTAAGATATCATTAAAGAGAACAGATACTTTAGTCACATTAACATCTACTTGATATCCATTAAAATTGGGATTTATTGCACAGAAATGTTTTCTAGTTTTGTTTGCACGTGATTGCAACACCTTGCTGTATTTTGCGTGTTTTATCATTAGGCCTAAATCGTCATATCTCACAATTAAATATAACAGTTGCCTCCGTGTCCAGCTATCTTGATTTTCCTAATTAGGATATGCTTTGTGATTATTTGGTCGCGGGGTAAATTGTGTGTGGTAGTTCTCACATTCAAGTTCATTGTTGTGCTTTTTATTTTTTTATTTTTTTATTTATTTATTTTTTTTTCTATCTATTTATAATTTTTTTTTCATGCACTCTTCTATAAATGTTGAAAATCGATCTCGAAATATAAATAGAAGATAAATTGGTTCTTTGATTTAAGAAAACGTTATTAAGTTTTTAAATTCATTGCCATTCATTATATCCAATTTCCCTGACAAAAACAAACTAATTGTGCTACGAATAATGCTTTCAGTAACTATATTTATGCAAATTTTATTTCTAAATATCAATCAAATATCATATCTCCGGAAATCTTTCCATTCATCATATTTCTTTTGAATGAAATTATCAATATTCAAATAAATAAACTTAAAATTACAGTGTTGTAATGATGGACTGATCATTAAATATATCTTGAAAAGATAAAATATATTCCGTCAATCATTTTAGCTTAATCGTTTCCGAAATTTCTCCAGACCGACAATAAATGATCCCTCATAAAATCAAAGAACTGATAGTACTGAAGGACGCAAGCCTTTTCGAATTACTAAGATTGATTCATTGTGTAATGTTCAGTTTGTTGGTTTGCATGCTTAAATTTTTTTTAAAATTATCAGCAAATAAAACATACCTGATCAAACATAGTAGGAGAAACAAACATTTGTTGTAAAAAAACCATGTCCAACTGGTACTATGTAAATTTGAAAAACGCCAGATATATATAGGATAATGGTAGTTTTTAATGTCGAGACAGAATATATCACCGTATCGCAGCGAGTCCGATAGGACGAGCTGTAATACTAGTGATATTTTCTGAACTACCATTCTTGTTTAAATTATCGGTAACTATAACAATCATGACGTCATATTCGTGACGTCATTGTCAGATATTTTCTTGTATCAGGTCAGTACGGAGATGCTGACAATATCAGTTAGTAAGATCAAAGAGAAAAATTACCTATTGCCGATAACTATGCATACATTAAGGGGACGACCACTTGATTTTCAGGGGAGGGCTTAGGCGATTTTGCCTAGAAATTTATTTTCAGGAAAATCTCGAACAAATTATTTATTTTTGCCAAATGTCACATCAAATTATTGATTTGCTATTTCATGACAAGTAGGATTAGAATATTGGATTTTCACTGGCACCGAGATTAAAATATTTATTTACAAAATCACCAAAGCCCCCCCCCCCCCACCCGAAAATCAAATGGTCGTCCCATAAATATACAATAATTTTGGTATTTTGTTACTTGATACCATAAAGAGTAAGACAGCCATCTGTTGGGTGTGTGCTCAGTAAGCAAGATCAACGGAACACTCAGCCTATGAACAATTTATAGGTAAATGTAAATCAATATCTATGGACATATTACATCTCTATCTCAAATTGGCCATGAACATATTAACACACAAATGAATGATAAAGCAAATTTGAGGGAAAGGGAAATTCAAAAATAAAGAAACACGAATTGACACAGCATTATAAAGATAAAACAGACACAAACGAATAAGAACGCTTCAAAGCTAAAGCACTAGCAATGTGAACCCTACCAAAACCTGAGGTATCTCGAGATCCTCCGGGAGGGTAAGAATGATCTGCTCCACGTGTGGCACCCGTCATACTGCCTGTGAAAAGTCCGCTTTTGTCGCAGTCGGTGATTTTTAGTCCGGTACTAAACTCTGGATCTACCCAAAGATGTGAAATAGAAACATTATAACAGTCTGTCAAATCATGGTTACGACCGTAAAACTTCTGTAGTGAAAATTGCAACAGTGATGAACATACTCTTGATGTATAAGTTTTTGAGACAGTAATTTCGCCCTGTTGACAAAATCGCTATACAGTACAGGCACGAAATTAGCGAATGAGTTGTGCAATGTAGACGCCATATATACCGGAAATGTTGGAATATTTATGCTCAAAAACGGGGAGTTCACCATTGGAAAGTCGAAATCATCACGCTTGTCGTACACTTTTGTTTTCAGAAGTCCAGATTTGTCAATTTAGAGGTATTTACATGTTATACTGATGATGATGGTGTATCAGTGGTTTTTATCTCCAAGCCATGAAATGGCTGGAGAGATCTTAATATGACAAGAAAAAAATCACGTGAGCCTATTAACAGTTCTAAAAATGATCTCCGTGCTTCCGATAAAATATAGTGCGCAAGTTTCTTTCAAAATCGTATACATTGTGTTTTTAAGTTATAATTCTTCATTTTCTTGAGTTGAATACGGTGTTGTTTTATTAAATTGAAAACAATATGCATGTTTATCAAATTACTCGTTTTTTATTTTGCGTCTCGGATCAACGAACCTGTCGCGCAGGAATTTGTCAAAGATGAAATCACATTTGTGTATTGCATATATTTAAAGCAATGAAAATCGACATGCAAAATAACACATTCACGTATTACGGAATAACTTAATACATGCAGACGCTTGGATAACTACGAAGTTTTGCCACGTGTAGATTTTCAGGGCTTCGAGATTCAGCTCCATCGGAGCTTTGATTGTGTTCGGTCTTCCTATTGTTGACATTCTAGAAATGTCAAGTGAATGTAGGCACATGATTGATCTATTTTTAACCTATTTTCGGTTTCTTCTTATCTAGTATGCCGTGTGTGTGTGTGTTTTCTGTATATATATTTTTTTATTTTATTGCTAAGGGGTATTTTTAGGGTTTTTTGTACAAAATTGTGAGTCGTTATGAATAGATTATTGTCTATTTTATAAATGTAATTTATAGTCCTATGCCTTTGACTTCACCTACGGACCCAGTCACGGAAAAGGGAGGCTGCAAAAATTTAGCAAAGATTCTGCAGGATTTTTCAAATGTTTTAACAAAAGTGGATGCTTCACCTCCCGCCTCCTAATACTTATACTGGATTTAAATGTTATTTACTTGCAGGTTACCAACAAATGCTGTCCAGGCAATCGAAATCAACTGAGACATAATGTATTTCTGCTTTATTTTTATATCTTCGTAAAATGGGGAGGGGGGGTAGGAGGGGTCCCGTGAAAATGGTGAATCATGGATTCCCGGTAAAATAATTTGTAAATCCCGTTTTCCCGCTAAAATGATTAGCGAAATTACTAACTTCATAATTTACAAAGAAGACTTTCTGCGATAGGGCAGTGTTCTGAATTCTCTATAAAGTCATATCCATTTAGAGGTCACGAAAGGGTGTTTGGAGCACTAATCGGTTATCTAGCTGATGTTCTTGTCGGTTGAAATAACTGATGTCATTATCGCAATCACAAACTTGTGAAGCAATTGTCAAACTATGTCCAGAAACCACTACCCCGAGTCCCAAAGGCAAAATGATACAATTTCATAGGTTAATTAGACGGGAAAGCCTACCTACGATATATATAGTAGGTAGCTTTATATAGCTTAAATAACCAGTACATCGGTTGAGCGAACAGATCGACTCTTTAGTTTACGCGGTTAGGCGACTGGCTGGAGTGCTAGAAATCCCGGCTCGATCCCTGGAGGTGACTATGGCAATTTTGTACGGAGGATCATGCTCTCCGATTTCTTTGGCTTGTGTGTATTTAAAAATGCTATGATATTTGGTCTCCAAAGGTGGTTTGTGTAACTCAAATTATTTGACATGATTAGATGGGTTTTGAAATGTGCTACAATGATAATACACGACTTTCCATGGAAAGTTCTGATGTCCGTTTTCATCAGAATCTTCTAACCGAACGACCAGACGAAAAGCAATATTAACAATAACGTTCAACTTCTAGTTGTATTGAAGTGGAGTCTTGGAAGGAAAGAAACTGACATTGGATGCACAACCAGTTCCGATCAAGTTAAAGTCACTCTCTGTTGGAAAAGTAGTTGGAAGGAACGAATAAGACAGGAATTTCCAGCCAGAGGTAAAAAAGAAGCGCAAGAAGAAACGCATAGCGTATCAACAGATCATGAAGAGTAGGAATATAGCCGTTGTAACCAAATATACAATGAAAGGACAAGGAGTAACGCACATGCGTCAAAATCTGTACAAATAAGTTGTAACACCAAACAATGGAACAACGCTTTTATTGTTCTTCTTCATCTTGAAATAATCACGAAGTCCCCAACAATGAGCTCCGCACATTCTGATAATATGTTCAAGACGACCCTAGCAGCGGTTTGAGTGGAATTCGTTGATAGACGCTTCATCCATATACCTTTTTTGCTACGGATGCGGGATCGTCAATAAATATAAAATCAACTGGCAAAGTGTTCTTATAATCCCTGCCAGCCTTTGCCCGATAAAAAGGCCATCAGAAGACAATCACAACATATAAACAAGCACAGGTCACATCGAGTCAATTGTAAGAAAATATGGCACAATACAATCATGAGATGTGGGCACTATATACAAGTGGTCAGAATAACATTTTGAAATTACAACAATTAAAATGCAAAATTTGAAAGTATGATAACTGTATCTTTATGAGAAATTCTCTCAAAAGTAAAAAATGGATAACAGGAAACACCTATACAATGGCTGAAAATTATAACTACATGCAACAATTTGCAAGGGAACTACACAAGAAAAACAAAAAAAGACAAAAGACAAACGTGGACAACGATAGGAACTCGGGATAGCCGGACTTGGTACCGGTACTAGCAAAACCCAGCGGTAGGGTTAAACCGGTTTATGGGTACCCAAGCCTCCCCTTTATCTGTCCTGTTTCCCTATAGTATAAAAACATACGAATAAAACCCAATACAGGTAGACTACTAACTCCATGATCACAATCTTGAAAGGAGAGAAAAAGACGATACGTAATTTTGAAAGATGGGTCAAGGGGTCTTTGCCGCTAAACTGTCGGCTAGCTCAAGGAGCCTAGCCTGCTGGTAGAACACTGTCGCACTACGGAAGAAAAATCAAACTCAAAACTTCCCGATTCACAATAGCTGAAATATATAAAGTGCATACATCTCTCCCTCGGGGAATCTTTTACAGACTCAACACTGCAGGCGAGACGAACTCCAGTCTTAGATAAACAATGAAAGGATAAGTAGTAAATGCATACGAGACAAAGTCTCTACAAAAACACATTGTCAAATCAAGCAAATGAACAAATAAGAAAAAGAAGGGAAACGGGGAATGTGTCAAAGAGACAACGACCCTAAGGGGAGCAATAACAACTCAAAGCCACCATAGCTTTTATTGTTGGTCTTTATCTTGAAGTCACCATGAGGCCTTCAACAATGAGCGACCAAGAAAGATTCGATAAGCGTGCAGCGTTGAGACCAGCACACGTAATCATGCAAAGCAAGATGAACAGACCAGTAAAATCGATGTATCAAACTAACACCGACAATAAAGCATCAACACCAATACTACACTGACTACATTCTATGATTTGAATCATCTTTCGTCAACGAGTAAAGTATAAATAATCCTGCATGGGTACGCCAGTGAGGATATACGCACTATGAAGTGAGAAAGAGTAAAAATATCTACTCCAGTAGTACTGCAGTGCCGACTTGACATAAACAAAATGAAACAAAAAAAATCAGAGAAGAAAAATTTGTTGAAATCATGATGTGAAAACTGGGCACAATACCCAAGTGGGTAACCGCCTTTAAATCTCTTTGAACAGACAGCTGTCCGTCCAAACCAGTGAAAATGTTTTGAAAATACCGTCGTGCTTCTATATTTCTATGACTGCTGAATTGAAAATTCGGCCAGTTGCGATCCGTGTCCCACAGAGAGGTTTTCTTTTTTTTTTTCTTTGTCATTTTTATTTTTAACTTATTTAAACCCTTGAATGTTTTCATGATTATAATAAGGGACCTTCTTTTCATTCTTGTAATTTAATGAAAGAGTGAAATCAAGTTTATATTAACCAAAGTCATAAATGTAACAATAGAATATGAGTCCCAGCTCCAGAAGCTCCTCAAAATAGGAAATTATAAACATACCAGTAAAACGATTTTGATTTTCAGTCATGTTTAAAGTATGGTATTGCTATCTCTATATTTGATAAAGAACATAAACAATTTAAAAACAATGTAATCCGCTTTCCCCCATCTGAAAATCCCAAATTCCCGCTGAAATAAAACGAGCTTTCCCGGCTCCCGCTACTCATAAATCCCGAATTCCCGTACTTTTAATATGTAAAACCCGAATTCCCGCTAAATAAATTGGATTTTCCCGGCGTCCCGTAAAAGGTCCTACCGACCTTCTAAAATGATTGTGGATATTCCGCATATGTATTTTAGTCTGATTTGTTCCCTAAACCGGTCGAAAAGTCATCACCGGTCACGTGTTAGACAATGCCAGGTTGTATTGTGCAGAGTGGGCCAGACGATGAACACGTAAATATATAGTTAATTTTACTTAATCTTTTTGAACACCTTCTTGAAGTCACTTGTGCATTTGGAGTAATGATTTCATTCAAATCAAGTACTTTCGAATGTAAGTAAAAGTAGGCGATAACATATCGGTTGTGGGTGTTTTATTGACAATTCGAAACGCTCGTTTCATGTTTGTCATCCTAGATCTACCCAAATTGATCAATTCCGGTGTGGGACTTTGCCGTAAAATTTTCGACAAAATAATTGTAGATCCGTCTATATTTTATTTCGCTGCCATGGTCGATCGAATGAGACGAAAAATGTAGTGTGTGACGTAATAGCAACTTTTGACGTCATTAAACGCTTCTGTGTCTGGAGAACAATATGGCTGCTTGTATCAAGTTGGTGTCTTTATTCATTGTATTAACAGGATTTGGAAAATGTACCATTGACTTAAATTTCAAGGAGCTTCAATATGTAGCCAGTGAGTTAAAAGATGATGAATGTCGGAAACTATCGGAATCTCTGCATCATAAAAAGTTATTTACAATGACAAAACAAACTTATACAGGAAAGCACGAACCAAATAAAACATGTCTTTTTCTGCTTTTGAAATATGATCGAACAGAGGGAAGAGGAAAAACTTTCTTGGACCTTGCAATTCGTCTTCGGCAGATTGGTCGGCACGATCTAGCTGAAAAACTTTCCAAAACTGTTTATCACGAAAAGGCACTAGCAATAAAGGACAACTTTCTTGACGATCCATACAGAAAAATGATCCGGAATAAATCATTTCTTTTAGACCAAGAACAGCCTCGAAAGAAATTAATTAAGAAGACGGACAACCAAGAAAAATCTAATTTTAACTGGGACATATTTTGGATTTGCATTTCAGTTGTTGCTTTACTTGTTTTAACTTGTGTTGGATTCAGGATATGTTGCCCCGAGTTCGGAACGGCGTTATGGCAACGATTTGCTTCCAAAGGCGCTATCGAAATGTGCAGTTTGTGTGACGCTGAATTCAATAGATGTTGGACAAAATTTAAATTAAATTATGAAAAATATGTCGTTGGTAACAACGACGTGAACGAAATTATTGATGATGAAGAAATGCTTTTGAAGGAAGCTGAACTTTCACCTACAGATGTGAACAAAGTTTAGTATTGATACATATTGTGCATTTCAATTATATTGTTAATGTCATGACAAAAAGGGTTCAAAGTGATAGTATGTACCTTTCATCTGGTGATTTTTCAAAACTACATTCAAGTCAAATTAATCTCATTATTTAAAGTCTTTTTGTCAAGCAGAGCTCTGATTGTCGTGTAAATTGATGAAAATAAATGCTCTTAAAAATGATTTCTTTTCTTTATTTTTTACAAAATAATCAGATTATACAAAATAATCAGATTGACAGAAAACAAATAAATATCAATCACACTCTTACATTCAAATAGTATGAAATGTTTGTTCCGATATTTTTTTCAAATTAGGCCAAGACAAGATAATTCTATGTTTGGCGTCAGCGCGCGCGTTGAAAATGTATGATGTTTTAACAAAACAAACAAGGGATATTTTTCGATTTTTGTAGTCAAAACGGTAATTTAATAAAAGTCAAAATGGTAATTTAATAATCAATTAAGGAGACAACAAGCAAATTTTCCTAATAGAAAGAAAGGGACCGCCATAAACTGAAATGGGGAAAATGAGCGATATTGAAAATAATATCATCACTAGATTCAGTTGAACTCAGAAAAACTGACTTCTAATGTTTATTGTTCACATCAAGGTGTGGTATTTCTTGTTTTTGTTTTGTTACTGGTTAGCCTCCTACCCTCATTGAATTCAAAAATGAAGTTGACGCCAAACACAGAATTAAATGGTTTTAGTCTTATATGAAAAATATAACTTATTCAAAGCACTTCCGCATACAGCTGTGCGTGCAACTATATTTTGACATTTTTCTCAATTCATCTATTTCTTCTCATTTATTCATTATCAAAATGGATCGTTAAAAAAATCTATCCCGTGGATTCGTTACACAGTTTAGTTTTACTGACCAAAATCTTGCTCGAAATCGGTAGATTTATGTTACAGATATATGCAGTAAGTTGTATTGAAAATACAATGAGACACATGACCTTAATTGAAAAGAGGCCACCTTTCTCCAAAAAGTGCAACCGAAAGGGTTCCATTTAGACTCCAAAAATCAAATACAGAATTTATCAGGGACTGCATTCACACAAATGCATGGTCATGTATAGCTTTAAATTATTTTGAAAGGTGACGATGGTCATATCATGGTGAAATCTTTATGATGCCTTTACATGTACAACTGTTAAATTTGACTGTTATTTCACTTAAAATTTAATTTCACGATTTTCCGTACGTATATTATACTATATAAAAACAAAAAATGAAAGGATATGGAGTAAACTCACATGGTCTCCATCAATATTGATGGTAAAACCAAGCAATAGGACAACGCATTTATTGTCGTTCTCCGTGTGTATAACTAAAACTGTGAACTGTCTATGCGGAGGATAAACTTTCTGCGTTTGCATCCATAAACCTGGTTAAGAATATAATAAAAATCGAGTAGACTTCCTATTCTGTAAGGAACATTTGCAAACTCGCATGACAATCTTTATACAGTTTTGGTCTAAATCAGCACATTATCACCAGGATTTGAAGTTAGGGGGAGGTGCGGAATTGAAAAAAAAATATTGCTAAAATCCTGATTTTACCCTAAATATATTTTTATTTCGGGTTTAGGGGGACGCACGCCCCTCACGCCAAAACTTGATTCGAGTCTGATTAACTCATACACTAAAGCTCATTCTAATAAAATATAAATACGCAACAATAGTCTGTACTATATAAAAGACGCAAAATATAATATATCAAAACATAAAATTAACTTAAGATGGCATATGTTTAATATTAGAATTAAATACACAATTTTAATACACATTAAATAAGATTTCAGGAATCCCAAGTATATGTGGGAGGGTTTGTCTGGATTAATAGTCCTGTAGAGCTGAATGGATCCAAATGGAAATTTTATAAAACTTTTTTTAAACTAGAGCTGGTGTTCTATTGTTCTTTTATAGTATAGCTCTCGTCAGGAAAACCCACTTTTGGACAAATACATGATCAGTTAAGGTAGACAAAAAGTTCTTTTTCCTGCGTGTTTAGTAATTGCCTCTTTTAGCTCTGTTATTTCTAATATTTGACGACTCCGTTAATGCCTTTGGTTTTATGTAACATTTGGAAAGATTTAAAATAATGAATGGATCACTTCAAATCACATAAATATAAATTGGTCAATTTACCAAATAACTTTTATTTTCATTCCTGTAATAATAGGCTTTCTAGAAAACATACCATTTTCAAAATTGTTTAATGGTATCTACAAATTGCCCTTTGTGGCAGATGAATACAAACTACTTAAATAAATGGTCATTTGAAATTCCACAATCAAGTTATAATACATGAAAAGCACATATAATATTTTATTTATTATCCAACTTTATTCTGTTATTATCAATTTCCATTGCTATTTTGCTGGTCTGTTAAGTAAACAAAGTAACAGATTACAGTTATTGTTTTCCATGATGTATTGAACGACAGGTTGTATATTTCCTTCGTTTGTTACGAGACCTTTGGGATGACCTTTTATAATGGCTACTGATTATTAGGTTAATACATTCCATCTAAAAACAAATAATTCATGTTTAAGTCTCCATAAAGCTGGAGTCGTTGACTGAACTGAAAATGTTCCCAAAATTGCCATCCCGGGAAATGTGCAGTTTATTTTACCATGTCACTCAGACCTTGTTAGTTGCATTCATGTAAATTAGCAATATAAATTGACGTTTTAAACAAAATACATTTGCTTTTAAAGACATGACACTTGATGGCGCTCAGATAGCCTCACCTAAGGGAGCATTTATAAGTCCATATTTATAAAGTTACTTATCATTAATGAAGGAAAGATAACGCGAAACACCTACAATAGTCTAAAAATCACAATCCACAAAAGAACTTAACAAGAAAGCACGAGTAAAAAGACAAAAGAAGACAACGATAGGAACTCAGGAAAGCTGGAATCGGTACCGGCACTAGCAAGAGCTAGCGACAGGGTTAAACAGATTTATAGGTACCAAACCCCTCTCATAGCAATAAAACCCAATACAATTCTAAGTACATGTTTATACAGTTACTTTAATATGAAACAACGACAGTAGAATACCGAAGGAATGAAGGAGTAGTATTTACAAAAGAATCGAAGTCCAAAGATCTGGCTAAAACGAGAACAAAGAAAACAATGACGTAAGACAGCTACAAAGCACAGAAATAAAAAACACAGCATACAAAAGTGTGAACTCCCATGAGGCTATGAGTGGCATCAGATGCTCCGGAAGGATAAGCATGTCCCGTTCTGTTAACAGCATCCGTCACACTGCAAGTGAGTCAATCTAGGAAAAGTCAAAATCGGAATAGTCAAATCCGGGGAGACGTGAATCTAACTGAAAATGTCCGATTTCATTTGGGACACTGACACGTCATGTAATGGTGACGCCCATGGAATTTCTTGAGGGATGAAATTAACATAGGCTGAATAAATGCCTGACTCAACACTTTTTGGGACAATGGTTTTGCTTTATTCAAAAAAATCACTGTACAAACTACATTCTCGACAGTAACGAATCAACTGTGAAATGTACACTTCATAGGCTGGAGAGGTAGGTATATTGCTGCTACACAATTGGGAAGCTAAAATCACCACGCTTGTCATATAGCTTAGATTTCAAACGTCAATCTTCGTCAATAAACAACAAAAGATCTAGGTATGTGTGTCAGTTGTTTGTTTAATTTCAAACCCACTGGGATAGATCTGATGTAAATATTCCTTAAATACTATTAACAAAATACATCGTCTATGTAGCGGAAGATGAAATTAAAGGAATGGGCTAAATGTTTTTGCTTTCTTTCTGTAAGCCCTTGTAAAAACTTGGCCTCATACGGGTAAAGGAAAAGATCAGCTTAGAGTGGCGAACAGTTAGTTCCTATAGGAATCGCTAAAGTCTGTTGGAAAACAGGACATCCGAATTCGACAAAAATATTGTCTATCAAAACTTCTAACATTTTGATTACGTCGGTCTCAGTGTACTTCTTATTTGAATCGGTGTGGTTCTGCGTTCTCCATTTTTGTGCAGAAATATTGATGTATTAAATGCATGTATGCTTGAGATGTATGCTCTTAATATTACAGTTATGAAAAAATGAAAGGATATGGAGTGAATGTACATGTGACAAAAACGCACACGATACATAGAAAACTCCAGTTTATCAAGGACAGGGGTGTTTGTCCGTGTGAGAATTTCTCATACGTTTACTAATTCATTTATTTTTTCCAATTTGACTGTTCAATATTTTCATTGTTTTACTAAAATGTTATAATCTGTACACACGACTATTTTGCCCTTTCAACGAAGTTACACGTCAAGGTTTGCCTACATCTATTTCGATGTGCCCCGTGTTGTCTATCGATGTTGTTTTTGTCCTTATTTTTGTCTTCCGTCGGGCTAACTAATGACAATTATTTGTAGGCATACATTGCCCGATTTTACTTTTTTTTCTCATTGACCGCTCCCGACATGTGTTGCTTCAATGACATATTTTAGCTGCGATCGATATTGCTCAACATTTTTATTCTCTTCTTGT
>MJUU01059055.1:101708-121725 GCA_002080025.1 Modiolus philippinarum | reverse complement strand
CCACAGGGCACTCATCGAGCCAATTTTAAGAAAACTTGGCATTTTATATATAAAAATCATGAGACGTGGGCACAATAAACAGGTGGTCAGAAAAACAATTTTGAATAACAAAAAATTAAAAAGCCAAAATTTGAAAGAATGATAGTGCATTCATATGAGAAATTCTCTCAAAAACAAGGACACCATAACTGTTATGTATATAGAGCATACGACTTGATGAAAAATATCATGCAGTTAAAGAAGAGATGTGGATATTGGAGGCATATCCTTAAAGCTCCAATATGCTAAAGTGACAGTCAAATGATGGACCAGAAATCTGTAAAAAGACTGAAAGAAAATACACTAGGTATATTGTGCACGTGTTGAATATATATACACATACAGTTTGTTGGCACTGTATTGCGGTACAAGCGTTATTTCAGCGATATTCTGATATATTTTGAAAAGAAGTGCAGTGATACTATAGTCCCCAGTATTCTGAAAAATCATTCTAGTGTGGTTGAAAAGTACCAAGACGTTAAAAATGAGTTGCGGATATTATAGCTATACCTCTAAGACTCAAACAGCTGATTGATAAAATTTATAAAAGGTACTTTCCTATATAAAGTTTTTTTCTTTTTTTTTTAAATTTCTTCAGTAGTATCAGAGCAAATGATGTGTTCAATATTAGGCCATATGTTAAACTAATTTCTCCGCTGGCAGCCTTGTTTTGTGTCAGATCTGAACTAAATGTCCAGGTATTAGGACCCTGCGACGAATAGTTAGATTGGGTTAAACATTTATTATGATAAAACAAAATTTATCACAGCTTATAATAAAGTCCTTTCCTTAAGTAGAATACCCAAATTAATTACTTTTGACAACAGCAAAACATAATTGAAAAGTTGCAATTAAGAAGGGAAAATCAGAAAAGAGATACTTGAACAAAAAGTTCGTAATTACACAAAAAACACAAAAAAGAAAATTAAGATTATAAAGTAAAAGGGGAAGGAAAATGGAAAGAAGTGAGATTAATTGCTGACCAAGACAATCAGAAACTTTTTTATTGTTTTGTAAATAAGTGCATCCTTTCAAAGACAAACGAATTCTGTTCACATATATTTCCAAACTGTTTCAATGACTTAAGTCTCGCCAGTCAGGCTCTAAAAAGGGCCTATCAAGCTTCTATGTATAAAGGACATTCAAAGTGATAATATATGACATCTTCAAATGGATATCCACAGTCACAAAAAGTATCATTATTTTAAGTTAACTTAATTGGTCTCTTAGTCGAGTATGTCTATTGTTCTTCAACGTAGTATTCTGGAGTTTTTACAAGTTACACTCTTTATCATTGATTCAAAAATCGAAAAAGATGGTGAGTTTTTAATAGACAAATCAAGATTATTCCAATCTTTTACTGCTGAAGACAAAAAAAAAGTTTTTGTAATCTAAATGGGACATAAGAACCTGATTTCTTAAGTTGAAATCATTCAAATTAAACGAAAAAGGCCGATGAAGACACCTACTGAGGTACTCCGGACACAAGTTCTATGCCTTCTATAAAACACTATCATTGTGCGATATCTCGTACTATTATCGAGTGTGTCCAGGCCAGTTTAAAAGGGGGCATCTTTGTTCGCAAATTTTGGAAGGTCTTTTACAATCCTTGCTGCTTCAAGTTGCACTTTTTCTAGTTTTTCAATATCTTGTTGTGAACACCTATCCCACACTCCACATGCATCTGATAAATGTGATATAGATATTGGACAATACTTTAGATGATAGCATGAATTTCAGCCTTCGAATAACATTTACTTTTTTGAAAGCTGATTAAATATTTTATTGTTTGTAAATCGATTTTTTTTATCTTGCATCTGATGAACAAGAATTGCCAGAGGCCAAAATAGCTCGCCGGGGATTAGAGTGGTCTTATTTCACAAAAATTAAAGGCTACACATATCTCTAGAAGAAAGGATAGTTTTAAAAAATTGTCCTAAGGGCACAAAAAGTCAAAATAGTTACAAATACGGTACCATCAAAAAGCTCTTATATGAACATCCTACTTCTAAACAACTTCATTCTAAAAGCAATTATTATTTTTTCAACAAAACAAAGTTGCCCTCAGAGCAAGGCCAAGGTCAAAATGTCTACAAATACAAAGTTCTCATCACAAGAAAGTCACATGCCAAATATGAACACCCTAACACTAAACAACATTCTAGAAGCAAGATTGAAGCTTTCAAAATAATTGCCCTAAGGACAAGGTCAAGGTCAAAGTAATACCATCAGAAAGCGTTCATCAGAAGAGAGTCGCATACCAAATATGAACACCCTACAACTATATAACTTCATTTGAATAGTAAGAAATTGCCCTAAGGGCAAGTTCAAGAGCAAAATGTCTACAACTTCGGTACTCTCAGAAAACTCTCCACATTGGAAACACCCTATCACTAAAAAACCAACTTCTATAGAAGCAAAATTTTAACTTAAGGATTGCCTTCAGGGCAAGGTCAAGGTCAAAATGTCTACAAAAATGGCACCGCCAGAAAGTTCTCAACATAACAAATATGAACACCTACAAATAAATGTCTACTTTCTAAAAGCAAGGTTAAAGATTCTTAAGAAAAATTGCCCCGACCAAGGTCAAGGTCAAAATATCTTTACATATGATACCATCAGAAAGCTCTCATCATTAGAAAGTCACATACCAAATATAAACACCTTACAACTAAACAACTTCATGGTAGATGCAAGGTTAAAGTTTAAAAAAACCCATTAGGGCAGCATCAAGGTCAGACAATGACTACGATGCCTGTTAGATAGCTTTCATCATGAGAAAGTTAAGTACCAAATATGAACACCATACCACTAAAAGCCTACCTTCTAGAGGTAAGATAAAAGTTGGGTTTTTTTTTGTTTTTTTTTTCAAAACTGACCTAAGGGCAAGGTCAAGATTCAAATAGTAAAGATAACAATAAACACTTACAATGGCCGAAAATTACAATCACATGCCCAAGATTTCTACAAAGTATGGTACCACATGAAAGATCTTATTACAAGGAAGTCAAATACCGAATATCAACATCCTAGCTTCCACAAGCAATGTTAAAGTTTTGCTGACGCCGGCACCAGGGTTATGGCAATAGCTCTCCGGACATTCGCCCCGGCGGGCTAAAAGGTAATTCCTAAGTATTTGTGATGTTTTACAATTATAACAACTTCATTGGCAATAAAATATTAATATCTTGTATTAGAGAGTTTGTAATAATCAAGGCTTTCGCTTTCTTTGGATTCAAATTTACCAACCATGTTCTAGCCCATTGACTAAGAGTACTCAGATCCCAATTTGTTTGTGATTCCATTAATTGATAATTATCACCCGAGTACGAAATTGAAGTAGCGTCGGCAACTAATCTCGCAAAGCTGTTAAGATAATTCCTTTATCATTAATGTATAACAAAAAATAAAGAGTATAACACAGACCCTTGTGAGACACCTGCTTTAAATGTGCCAGTTTCTGAGATTTGATTTTCGACAACAACTGTTCGAGTTCTGTTATCAATATAATTTTTAAATCATTTGAGCAAGTCCCCTGTGATCCAGTTCGATTTTAATTTTGTTATTAATCTCTTATGCCAAACTCTATCAAAGTCCTTGGAAATATCAAAAAAAAATTAAAACAGTGGATTTCCTATCATCAAGGGTTTGGCATATCGTGTGAAAAATTATTTTTTGAAGAATTCCTGAAGAAAACAAAATACATGCATGGTGCATCGATCTGCTTGTCATGTAAGACTTGATGAATTACCATGCAGTTAAAGAAGAGATGTGGATAATGGATGCATATCCTTAAGGCTCCAATATGCTAAAGTGAAGCATATGATGGACTAGAAATCTGTAAAAAGACTGAAAGAAAATACACTAGGTATATTGTGCACATGTTTAATATATACACATACAGTGTGTTTTCTACGAAAGCCGAGAGGGGACTTCTTATTTCTTATTTCCTATTTCTTATTTCTAATTTCTAATTTAGGACTTTTCAAGCCAAAAGGGACATATCATTTACTATTTCTAATTTCTTATTTCTTATTTCCTATTTCTTATTTCTTACTTCTTATTCTTTACTTCCTATTTCTTATTTCTTACTTCTTATTTCTTATTTGATATTTCTTACTTCTTATTTCCTTTTTCTTATTTCCTATTTCTTATTTATTACTTCTTATTTCCTATTTCTTATTTCATATTTCCTATTTCTTATTCCTTAAAACCCCATTCAACTTTTGAGAATGAGGTCAATTGAAGAAAAACCATAAACCCATCATCTTTATATTGACAGTGTAATTTAATGTTCTCTGTGTACTGGAATGTTTCTAAAATTATCTTTAACACCGTGGCTAGACGTAAATCTGTGCACGTTGGCGATAAGATACCTCCCATTGGGGCTCCTATCACCTGTTTATATAATTGACCATTGAATTCAAATTCATTGTTTTCCAATGTCATTTCTATCATTTTTTCTAATATTTTTAAGTTGGGAATTCGGAAGTTATAAGAATTCCGATTAATATTGGCTAAATTTCTAATCATTGTTTTTCTTTTTTGCAAATCTTTGATTCGCATATAAGTATACATTGATGTAACATCATAGGCAACAAGGATGCACTATAACCAAGTAGTCAAGGGGTTATCTAGAATAGGAATAAATTAATGACAGATGAAAAATGCAAAGAAATATTCAAACAGGTGCCTATTATTGCATATAAACGCAATAAAAATTTGTAAGAAATTTTCGCAAAAACCAAGCGATAGTTGAGAGATTCTTGAGAAGGGACCCATGCTAGATCTGTGATTTCAAGCAGAAAATCCCGAAACATCGTGAGAAATTAATAACTAAAAATTATAGGCAAAAATTCAAATTAAGATATACGGTGTAGAGTCTTGAGTTTAGCTATGTACGTTGGTCGGGGCTTCTCTTATCATTTTTTTACAAACTGAATGCATGGAATATGTCGAAGTTGTTTTCTTTAGGAAATTTATACTAAGGCACGGACCATTTGATTTTCAGGGGGGTATTTATTAGAAAAAAATTATCTGGCCCGATTTTTGCAAAAAAAAATTCTCTGACCAGCATCTTGTTTGAAAAAAATCTGGCCCGGATCCTGTCCATTAGAAAAAAAAAGCCTGGCTCAACAAAATTTCGTAGCATAGTGTATATGGAAAATAATAATCTGGCCCGCGAAGCGGGCAAAAATAATTTCCCGGCTCGGATAAAAATACCAGTCCCCCCCGAAAATCAAATGGTCCGTGGCTTATATCTGATTGGTTAGTGGCCATTATTTTAACTTTGCAGCGACATCGTTCTCAAAACAAGATGAGAATGCGATTTTAAGATAAAACTTAGAAATAAGAAATAAGAAATAGGAAATAGGAAATAAGAAATGAGAAATAAGAAAAAAAATAGGAAATAAGAAATAGTAAATAGGAAATAAGAAATAAGAAATAGGAAATAAGAAATAAAAAAATAAGAAATAAGAAATAGCCTAGGAAATAAGAAATAAGAAATAGGAAATAATAAATAAGAAATGTCCCTTCTCGGCTTTCGTAGTTTTCACTGTATTGCGGTACAAGCGTTATTTCAGCGATATTCTGATGTAATTTTGAAAAGAAGTACAGCGATACTATAGTCACCAGTATTCTGAAAAATCATTCTAGTATGGTTGAAAAGTACCGAGACGTTAAAAATGAGTTGCGGGTATTAGAGCTAAATCTCTAAGACTCAAATAGCTGAATGATAAAATTTATAAAAGGACCTTTCCTATATAAAGTTTTGTTTCTTATCAGAGCAGATGATATGTTTAATATTAGGTCATATGTTAAACTAATTTCTCCGCTGGCAGCCTTGTTGTGTTTCAGATCTGAACTAAATGTCCAGGTATTATAGGCCATGGGCTGAAATCACTTTCCGTGCACCCCCCCCCCCATATGATCCAGACCGATTTTTTTCAGTCCTTTTATATCTCCTCTTCAAAATAAAACATGTTAACACGAATATAACCTGCACGCATAGACAGTATAGGACCACTTTTATAGTACACCACACAAAATTCTTGTATTTTAGTTTTATTCTTAATTTTATCTTTTAAGCTCCATAATTTTTATGTAGATATGTTAGATGTACTGAAATTTGGTACCCAATTGAAGCTTATTTAATATACCTTACAATGAACACAAGTTTGGGCACATTGCGCTATTTTTGTGATCTGGGGATGCAAAAAAATATAGCCCTCACCCTGCCAAAAATAGCGAAAATGACGATTTTTAAGCTTTCAATTCCTTTCAGATAAATAAATCTCATCATTTGATCTAGTTTTTATGCCTAATTTATCAGTTGTGATAACATGTTGAATAATAAGACCATTAAAGTCCTTAAAATTTTGATTTTCGGTAAAAAAATTTTGAAAACTCGAAATTTTCGGAATTTTAGATATTTTCACAATTTCGTCTTTCTTACTTTTGGATCGTATAAATTTGAATATATATCTAATAGTTGCCAATGCAATAATGATTGATGATATGTACGCAACAAATTACGTGAAACAAATTTTAGAGTCAGCCTTATTGTGGGATCAGAAATGCCAAAATTAGCACCCCTCCCCCTTAAAATTGAAAATATTCAGGCTCTAAATGATAGAAAGATCATGTATAATGCAAATTATTGTGTGTATTTCACTAAAGCTGACATGCAGAAGCCCATTTAAGTAGATTCAAACTTTTTAAGGGGTCTTTTTTTTTTGCCCTTCTGGTCGAAATTTTATGAAAAATGGGAATTTTCCGTTTTTCAGAGTTATTGCTAATTTGACTTAGAGATGTAAAAACTTCACGAATTTGGTATCTAACGTAAAAATGTTGATAAAATAATTGTTTCACTATATCTAAGCTATTAGAAAATATGCTTTTGAACATTTTAGACTAACTAAACTCTCATAAATTGCAAACATATTACCCCCCCAAATAAATTTCAACACAATTTATTTCATTTTATTCAGCCTGAACATTGTATAAAGGTCCAATAATGTAACATTTCAAACACAAAAATGCACAGGGACTCCCATATCTAACAAATAAGATCATGCGCGTGGTTTTTGGGTAGTTATACAACAATTAAGTTGAGTCAACAAATGTCTGTTGAAATACCAAATCATGATGTTATTCATGCCTCATTGTCATATATAACACAGATTATTCGTGTTCTGGTTATTTTAGTGGGAACAAAGACATACAATTGACCATTTTAGGGAAAATTTGTTGGAGAAGGGGTAAGATTTTCGGTATTCAGAGTCACATTAAACATTCCTTGATTTTTTAAACACTGTTTCCAGACATCTAATATATCCCTTGGAACAATTAATCGGCATATCTACAGCCATGTATAACGGGTTAACAGTGAACTTTGACCAAATCTGAAATGTTGGAAATTCCCATTTTTCCGCAAATTTGGGTACAATGTTGAGTTTAAGTCAACAAATGGCTGTTAAAATATCAAATCGTGATGCAATTCATGCAATATTGTCATATTGAACACATATTTTGCGTGTTTGAATTAATTTTATGCGAACATAGACAAAAAATTGACAATTTTAGGGAAAATTTGTTGGGCTAGGGGTTATATTTTCGGTATTCAGAGTCACAGTATACACTCCTTGTTTTTCTAAGCAATGTTTTAGGACAACTGATAAATCGCTTTGATCAATTAGATAGCAAATCTGCAGATATATCCTCCGGATTTGACATATTTAAAGATTTAACAGTGGGCTTTGGTTATATCTGAAATGTTGAAAATTCCTATTTTTCATTAATTTTGGGATAAATATTTAGTTTAAGTCGACAAATGTCTGTTAAGATAGCAAATCATAAAGTAATTCATGCAACTTTGTCATATACAACACACATTTTGCGTGTTCTGGTAATTTTTATGCGAACATAGACAATAGAGTAAATTTGTTTGGGTAGGGGTAAGTTTTATGGATGTATGAAGTTTATAATACTTCAAAACTGCCATAATTTGTACCATTTGTAAAGAAGACCTTATGTACTAACATTTTATTCCATCTTTTCATGAATTTCAACCATTCATAGATAAGATGAGACAAAAAAGGAACAAAACTTTGTCGAAAACGAAAATATTCAAAGATGTTTTATTTGTCTATTTAAAAGTGATAGTTTGGTCATTCAAAACATATTTACATTATGTTAAGATGCTCAATTTTTAAGAAAGGATATTAAAAGACTAAAAACAATTCCAAGAATTATGAAATGAAAAACATACTGGTTTCTAAGGACCGTTGAACTTACACGATTTCGAGAAAAATCTTAAAATTTATGTCAACATTTCGAAGGGGTAGAGGTAAGATTTTTCAATTTTTATAACGTATTGGGTATAGAAATGGTATTTATGTGGAATATTTGTAAAGCTTATACCATAGGCTATTATTCTATACTATTTTTTCATAACTGAGAGGCACCAATCAACAATTTGAAGCAATTGAAAGAAAAACTTTGATCAAAAACGAAATTTTCCAAAATTTCGTTGGGTGGGTCTAAAAAAGGGGCCTGTTCCAATATTGCGTGCAGGTAATGTTCATGATAACATGTTTAATTTTGAAGAGGGGATATAGAAGGACTGAAAAATATGGGTGGGGATCATAAGTGTGGGGGTGCACGGGGGTTATTCCAGCCCACGGACTATTAGGACCCTGCGACGAAAAGTTAGATTGGGTTAAACATTTATTATGATAAGACAAAATTTATCACAGCTATAATACAGTCCTTTCCTTACGAAGAATACCCAAATTAATTACTTTTGACAACAGCAAAACATAACTGAAAAGTTGCGATTAAGAAGGGAAAAATCAGAAAAGAGATACTTGAACAAAACGTTCGTAATTACACAAAAAAAGAAAATTAAGAGTATAAAGTAAAAGGGGAAGGAAAATGGAAAGAAGTGAGATTAATTGCTGACAAAGACAATCAGAAACTTTTTTATTGTTTTGTAAATAAGTGCATCCTTTCAAAGACAAACGAATTCTGTTCACATATATTTCCAAACATTAGTGTTTTAATGACTTTAGCCCAGTCAGGCTCTAAAAAGGGCCAATCAAGCTTATAAATATAAAGGACATTCAAAGTGATAATATATAACATCTTCAAATGGATGTCCACAGTCACAAAAAGTATCATTGTTTTAAGTGAACTAAATTGGTGTCTTAGTCGAGTATGTCAATTGTCCTTCAACGTAGTATTCTGGAGTTTTACAAGTTACGCTCTTTATCATTGATTAAAAAATCGAAAATGATGGTGAGTTTTTAATAGACAAGTCAAGATTGTTCCAAACTTTTACTGCTGAAGACAAAAAAAACTGTTTTGTAATCTATAGCTAAATGGGATATAAGTATCCTGATTTCTTAAGTTGAAATCATTCAAATTAAACGAAAAAGGCCGATGAAGACACCTACTGAGGTACTCTGGATACAAGTTCTATGCCTTCTATGAAACACAATTATTATGCGATATCTCCTACTATTATCGAGTGTGTCCAGGCCAGTTTAAAAAGGGGCATCTTTGTTCGCAAATTTTGGAAGGTCTTTTACAATTCCTGCTGCTTCAAGTTGTACTTTTTCTAGTTTTTCAATATCTTGTTGTGAACACCTATCCCACCACACTTCACATGTATCTGATAAATGTGATATAAATATTGGACAATACTTTAGATGATAGCATGAATTTCAGCCTTCGAAGAACATTTACTTTTTTGAAAGCTGATTAAATATTTTATTGTTTGTATATCGATTTTTTTATATTGCATCTGATGAACAAGAATTGCCAGAGGCCAAAATAGCTCGCCGGGGATTAGAGTGGTCTAATTTCACAAAAAATTGAAGGCTACACATATCTCTAGAAGAAAGGATAGTTTTAGAAATTGTACTAAGGGCACAAAAAAGTCAAAATAGTTACAAATACGGTACCATCAGAAAGCTTTTATCATATGAAAGTTGCATATATGAACGTCCTACTTCTTAACAAATAAACGAGTTAAAATTATTGTCGAACTGCGATAAAAGGTAAAACAAAAAATATATACACATATCAAAACATAAAAGATTAAAAAAAACAAGCAGACAGAGGTATAGGGATACCTCTGTCTGCTTGTTTTTTAATCTTTTATGTTTTGATATGTGTATATATTTTTTGTTTTACCTTTTATCGCAATTCGACAATAATTTTAACTCGTTTGTTTATTTATGCTTACACGAACTGCCGCACAGCAATCTTTATTTAACTTCTTAACAACTTCATTCTAAAAGCAATTTCATTTCTTTCAACAACAAAAATTGCCCTCAGATCAGGGCCAAGGTCAAAATGTCTACAAATACGGTACCATCACAAAGTTCTCATCACAAGAAAGTCGCATGCTAAATATGAACACCCTAACACTAAACAACTTCATTCTAGAAGCAAGATTGAAGCTTTCGAAAAAATGCCCTAAGGACAAGGTCAAGGTCAAGGTCAAAGTAATACCATCAGAAAGCTTTCATCACAAGAAAGTCGCATACCAAATATAAACACCCTACAACTATATAACTTAATTCTAATAGTTAGAAATTGCCCCACAGGCAAGTTCAAGAGCAAAATGTCTACAACTTCGGTACTCTCAGAAAACTCTGCACATTGGAAACGCACATAACAACTATAAACACCCTATCACTAAACAACCAACTTCTATAGAAGCAAAATTATAATTTAAGCATTGCCCTCAGGGCAAGGTCAAGGTCAAAATGTCTACAAAACTGGCACCGCCAGAAAGTTCTCAACATAACAAATATGAACACCTACAAAAAATGTCTACTTTCTAAAAGCAAGGTTAAAGATTCTTAAGAAAAATTGCCCCGGCCAAGGTCAAGGTCCAAATATCTTTACATATGGTACCATCAGAAAGCTTTCATCATAACAAAGTCACATACCAAATATGAACGCCTTATAACTAAACAACTTCATGGTAGATGCAAGTTAAAGTTTAAAAAAAAATGCCATCAGGGCAAGAACAAGGTCACAATGACTACAATGCCTGTTAGATAGCTTTCATCATGAGGAATTTACGTACCAAATTTGAAAACCATACAACTAAAAGCCTACCTTCTAGAGGCAAGATGAAAGTGGCCGAAAATTACAATCACATGCCCAAGATTTCTACAAAGTATGGTACCACAAGAAAGATCTTATCACAAGGAAGTCAAATACCGAATATCAACATCCTAGCTTCCACAAGCAATGTTAAATTTTTGCTGACGCCGGCACCAGAGGTATGGCAATAGCTCTCCGGACATTCGTCCCGGCGGGCTAAAAGGTAATTCCTAAGTATTTATGATGTTTTAAAATTTTAACAACTTCATTGGCAATAAAATATTAATATCTTGTATTAGAGAGTTTGCAATAATCAAGGCTTTCGTTTTCTTTGGATTCATTTTCAAGATGGCCGCCATTTTACGTTAAAGTATTGAAGATTCAATATATCTGGAACTGCTTTGCAGAATTTGTTCATATTTTGCATAAATGTGTAATAAGATGAGAGGAAGGAATTCATATGAAAAAATTTTGCAAAATGTCCGCCATATTCAAGATGGCCGCCAACATATGAAAAAAGTTTCAACTTTGTTTGATTTCAATGTAAATGGATTTCTAGGTTGATTTTGACACTACAAACAAGATGAAATCATATCGACTTGGACGTCTGGGATGACATCAGCTATTGCTTGCAATTGCAAATCTAGTTATGTCGCCCCAGACGTAGTCGGGACGATATATTGTTTTTGTTCCGTTTCTTTGTTATTATGTCGCCCCAGACGTAATCGGGGCGACATATTGTTTTTTGTCCGTTTCTCTATTATTATTGTTTCTTTCTTTCTTTCTTCCAATGATTTTTGTCCGGCTTCATTCTAAGAGATGCTTGGACAGAATTCATTCATACTTGACACAAAGTTGGACCAACTTGTGATGTTGTGTCTGCACCAGCCAAAATTTTCAAAATGGCCGCCATTTCCAAGATGCCTGCCAAGTTACGTCGACACTTAAAATTTGTCCGATTTCAATAAAAATGATAAAATCTCAAACATACCTTGACACAATTCATTCATATTTGTCAAAAAGTTGAATCACCACAAGAACATGAGCATGCAACAACAAAAAATCCAAAATGGTCGCCTTTTCCATGATAGCTGCCAAGTTACGTCGAAAATTCAACTTTGTCTGATTTCAATGAAAATTGATTTCTAGGTAGATTTTGACACTGCGAACAAGATGGAATCATCGAATTGGCTGTCGGGGCGACATTAGTTATTGCTTGCAATTGCTAATCTAGTTCTTATTATTCTTTTTTTTGTGTGTGTTCCGCCCATGGAAACGGTAAAAATGGCAGGAAAATCATAGTGCTCAGAATTGGATGAAATTTTACAGGAAGGTTGCCTACCATGTATAGAATTGGTTTCTGGTCTCCAAAACTTCAAAATGGCGACCATTGCCATGGAAACGGTAAAAAAGACGGGAAAATCAGTGCTCGGAAGTGGACGAAATTTTAAAAGGAAGGTTGCCTAACATGTGTAGAATTGGTTTCTGGTCTCCAAGACTTCAAAATGGCGACCGTTGCCATGGAAACGGTAAAAAGGCGGGAAAATCAATGTGCTCAGTATTGTATGAAATTTGACAGGAAGGTTGTTTAAAANACTGTGAATCTCATCTGAAACCTTTAAATTCGTTTGGGAGACTTCTTGTGTTTGCATCCAAACACAATTAATACTAGTGATAATTGTTTCTTTCTTTCTTTCTTTCTTCCACCTATTTTTGTCCGGCTTAGTTCTCAGAGATGCCTGGACAGAATTAATTCATATTTGGTATAAAGTTGGATCACCTTATGGAAATGTACCTCCACAAAAAGAAAATTTCAAAATGGCTCCCATTTCCAAGATGGCTGCCAAGTTACGGCAACGTTTTATTTTGTCCGATTTCAACGAAAATGATAATATCTCACAGAGGCCTTGACAGAATTCATTCATATTTGGCAAAAAAGTTGCATCATCATAAGAAGTTGGGCATGCAATAAAAAAAAAATCAAAATGGCTGCCATTTCCAAGATGGGGCCAAAATACGTCAAAATTTCAACGTTGTCGGATTTCAACGAAAATTGATTTTTAGGTAGATTTTGACGCTGCGGACAAGATGGAAGCATCGAGTTGGCTGCCAGGGGCGACATCAGCTATTGCTTGCAATTGCAAATCTAGTTGTTTTTGCGATATACAGTCAAAATATTTTTGCAAGGGCATCATATGTGTTGTTGGTATTATCCACCTCTTGGTAGGTGCACCTATACGCTGCAGTTCTCAGTGGAAGATGTACTAGCTGTAATAAAACTATCTCTAACAAATGTGGAAAGTATTGCAAATAAATACATAGTCTGCTACCGGTAGAACAAGGCTTTGTAACATCAGCAAAAATATTTTTTAAAAATGTCTTCGGAGTAACAAGCCCATGACTAGATAAAATCAATGAACTGGTACAAAACTTGAACATGATCTGCAACTTAAGGAGGTAGACTATCATGTCAAATATTAGATCAATACCTGCAATGGTTCACAAAGAGGTGCAAAAATTATATTTTACTAAAATTTTCAAAATACAAAGCCTAAATTTCTGTCAAAATCATTGAACCATAACCAAACTCCAATTGGATCTGTAACTTATTGAGGTAGACCCAAATGCCAAATATTAGATCAATACCTGCAATGGTTTAGACAAAACGCAGAAACTCATATCTTATTAAAATTGTCTGAGTCCGAGGCCCATAACTCTGTCAAAAAATATGTTTTTGTTGTAAAATGAATGTTTCCAGACCATAAAGCAATCATGAAATGACAAAGTAAATATATTCTGAACAAAGTAGTCGGCTTGAGGCTATTTGAGCCATGAAGACCAGTAGATGTAAGGCTATAGAATACTTCTAGCACAGGATAGACACTCGTCTACGTTCACTTTAACACCACTTGTAAATGACCTTCTCTGCAACATTCCTGAAACATTTGGTTGAATTTGCAGCATGGATTTCAGAGGAGATGATCAAAATATAATTTTTCCATTGGGCCAATGTTCAGTGATGTTTTTTTTTTCAAAAGAAACAAAATGAGCAATTAGGACCTTTCAAACATCATTCCAGTACACTTTACTTCAATTTTCTTCAATTGTTTACGAGCGGATGATGAAAATAATGCTCTTTCCATAGGGTCCAATATTAATCTTAGTTTCTGCGTGGGGCGATGTTTTTTGTCAGATCAGGACTGAAAGAACAAGAGCTGCCAGTTATATCCCGCTCAATGAATACTGAATCCATATGGAAAGTGCAAATTCAAATGTGTGGGGACACAATACAAGTGTGGACACAGTACAAGTATGGACACAAAACAAGTATGGACACAATGATAAATCCTTAAGAAACTAGAGAATGTGTCTGTAAGACACGGATGCCCCACCAATAAATTTATCCCAAAAGATGACCAAAGTCACTCAAGCATACAATATAGGACAAAGTCACTTAACTGTCAATGATTTGGGAAGTACTGATCAAGATGATTAATATGCTGAAATAACATTGTCTTATAATGTGAAGTTATTAAGAAATCGACCTTAACTCATAATTTGACCGAAATCATTCAGGCATAAAATGTAGGTCATGGTAACTCAATTGTTAGTGAAACAGGTAGGTCTTCTATAGATGAATGTTACAGTGAAATATCATGATGCTACAATACATAGTTCTAAATGCAAAAGTTAACTAAAGTCACTGAAGCGTAAAATTTAGGTCAAAGCCACCAAATTGTCAATGATTTAGGTAGTACTCATCAAGACAATTAATTTGATGAAACATCATTGCCTTATAACATGTAGTTGTTGAGAAATTGACTTAAATGCAAAGCTTAACCAAAGTCACTGGAGCGTAAAATGTAGGTAAAAGCCACCTAATTGTCAATGATTTGGGTAGAACTTGTCAAGACAATTAATTTGATGAAACATCATCGTCTTATAATGTGAAGTTATTGAGAAATGGACTTTTAACGCAAAACTTAACCAAAGTCACTGAAGCATAAAATGTAGGTCAAAGAGTCAAACTGCCTAGTGAACTATGTAGTACTATCAAAGATCTACCCACTGGCCTACTATCATTGTTCTATATCTTACAAGTTCAGAGAAATGTACCTTAAAGCAAAACTATTCTTAACCTGACGTACGGACGGACAAGGGTAACACTATATGCCCCTTCCACATTCATGGGAGGGGCATAAAAATTGGAAAAAATTGCAGTTATTGTAAAACAGGAAGTAGATGAGTTACAGACTTGAAACCATGTCAAAGCTTCAGACTAGTCTAGATATCAAATCATTACTACATACACAAGCTACATACACCCTCCATCGTAGTTTTGTCCTTAACTATATTTGATATTACTGATTATTCGGATTTCCTTTGATTTTATGCAAAATTATGGATTTCCTTTGTTTGGGTTCTAGTGCTGCTGATGAGGAATTAATTTCCGAAATGGCCATACAGCTCATTAAAATTATTGCAGTTGGAGTTAACATATGTGTTATGGTCTCATCTTCATTTACTCCATATCCTTTCGTAAAATATTAGAAATCCTTGACAAAAAATTTCAACAAAGGCATATAATGGGAAAAAATCAAAGTTATCGTCAAACAGGAAGTAGATGAGTTACAGACTTGAAAAGGGGAGACACAGTACAACTCATCATACCAAAGCTTCAGACTTAATATCAAATCATTACTACTTACACAAGCTGGGAAATCATTGACAAAAAATTTCAATATAGGGCTATAATGGGAAAAAATTAAAGTTATCATCAAACAGGAAGTAGATAAGTTCCGGACTTGAAAATGGGAGACACCGTACAACTCATCATACTAAAGCTTCAGACTAAATATCAAATCATTACTACATACAAGCTGAGAAATCCTTAACGAAAGTTGTTCCGGACAGACGGACAGACAGATGGACAAGGGTAAAACAGAAAGATAGACAAGGGAAGACTTACAGATGACCCTAAATGAACATCTTACGCAAAGTGATGACAATATCAGACATTGATCAAGTAGGTCAAGTGGGCTAACTAGAGGTTCAGAGACTAAGCCTGTATTACTCACCTGACAAGATGTTTCTTAGGCATGCCTATGCTGATGACCAAAATAGATGGTTTTTTTTTCATTGGGGTCTAATGTTAAGATATGTTTTCCACTGGCAGCAATGTTTTTTGTCAAATGGGCAATCATAGTAAAGGACCTCCCATTCATCATTCCACTAGTTTAGTTAAATTTGCTTCAATAATTTCTGAGCCAGTGATGAAAAGGATGATTTTCCCATATGGTCCAATGTAAAACTATGTTCTATGCTGATAATATTCTTAATCACATTGGCAACGAGCAATCTTTGTCAAGGACCTTCCCTACATTATTTCAGTACAGTCTAGTGAAATTTGCTTCAACAGTTTTAGAGCAAATGATGAAAATGATTCTTTTTCCATACGGGAAAATGTAATGTCCAATGTTGAAACTATGTTCAGTGCTGGTGGACATGCTTTTATTAGGAACAGATTGCAATGAGCAATCTTTGTAAAGGACTCCCATACATCATTCCTGTTAAGCTTAGTTGAATTTGCTTGAGCAGTTTCAGAGAAGGTTTTCTTAAAATTTTTCCATTGGGTACAAAGTTAAAACTATGCTCTGTGCTGACAGCCATGTTTTTTTATAGGCTCGGCATGAATTGAGCAATTGTTTGTAAAGGACCTCCCATACATCATTCCTGTAAAGTTTGGTTGAATTTCATTCAGAGGTTCCAGACAAGAAGATGAAAATTTGATTTTTCCCATAGGGTCAAATGTTACAACTAAGTTTGGTTCTGGCAGCCATGTTTTTGACTGGATCTGAACATAATGAGCAACCTTTGTAAAGAACCTTCCATAGATACAGTTTGGTGTTTGGTTGAATTTGCATCAGTCCATCCAGAAGAAATAAAAATGTGATTTTTCTCATCTGGTCCAGTGTTAAAACTATATTTGATGCTGGCAGCCATGTTTTTTATCAGATCGTCATGAAATAAGCTATCTTTGTACAGAACCTCCATAACATAATTCCTGTAAAGTTTGGTTGAATTTGCTTCAGTGGTTCCAGAGGAGAAGATGAAAATGTAAATTAATTTTTCCATAGGGTCTAATGTTAAAACAATATTCTGTGCTGGCAGCCATGTTTTTTATTGGACAGGAATGAAATGAGCAATCTTTGTATATGACCTCCCATACATCATTCCTGTTAAGTATGATTGAAGTAATTTTAATTTCAGTGGTTCCAGAGAAGAATATGAAAATGTGATTTTTCCATAGGATTGAATGTTGATACCTAGTGGTCAAGTTTGGCTGAATTTGCTCACTTTGTTCCACAGAAGATGAAATTGTGAACTGCTAACAAGGACAGGTGCCAAGTGATGGCAATAGCTCACAATGACCCTTGGGTCAGATGAGCCAAAAAACCAATACAAACCTTACTTTTTGCAAAGGATTATTGTGCAAACTTCAAAATGGATGAACAACTGGAACTCAATTTATCAATTTAAAGCATCTTCTCATGACCTGCCATCACCAATGTTATTTACTGTATTTTACCAGTACTAAGAATTTTTTATATAAACAGATTAGACATGTTATCCATGATATATTTCATCTGTTATTTTGTATACTGATAATACAGGTAATAACAACTCATATTTATACTTTATTAACAACATATAACATGATCAACAATCACATGTACATTTCTTTTGATTGGAGACAAGATTCATATGTACAGAAAGATTACAACTAAATACAATGTATTATACAGAAAAATGTCAATGTACAACAGAGAAGGAGCTGTAGGAAACATCAATATAAAAGATATGTAAATTAATATGGATTTATGAAGTCCTTTCAACATTTTTAGAAAATCTGCATAATTGTTGCCATTATGACTTTTAAATGAATCATTGTCTATATATAAGTATCAATTCAATATGTGGCTTTAATACTTCTTACGACTCGTTATTATAAAGCTCTAGGCCCAATATTGTGAAAATGTTAATTTCTCTTGTGTTATCACTTTCAAATTATCTCCCTAGGGCTATTTTTATTTTCCCTTTATTATAATCCATCACCAGATTTACAGCTTGTGCATATTAGATTCTCTTTCTTCATAAAAATGTTGCAAAAAGGGATATAAAAGGAACAAAAATGTCAAATACCTTGGAACTCTCCTTACATTTTATATAAATTATTTTTTTTCAACTTTTTAAAAGTATGAAACCTAAATGATCACCAATTGATCAAAAATGGCAGAGTAATACCAAGGAGTTACCTTAACTGTTAATTTACTGATTGGTCGGCAAAGTTTTTATTAAAGCTTACACTTGTTTGAACTATAAATATATGTATTTGAATTGTAAACAAAGACTTTGAATTTCTATCCTATTTCAACTTAAAAAAATTCATACTAACTTTATGTTTTACACAGCACTGTTAGGCCATGAAAAAAAATTATTGGTTCTCAGGCCCTCCCTCATCTAGTTGGAGGCTTGAAAAAAGCCCCTCATTGACCCTATTTTTTGCCATTTCAATAAAATAAAATAAAAAATCACCTCCCTCCCTCATCAGTTTTAATGAAAAATGGCCCGAGAACCAGTTAATTAATTTTGCATGGCCTTATATATGTAGATATTGCAACTTGGTTTGACAGAAGAATTTACATATTCTCTCATTTCTATCCAGTTTTCACATTTCCTAGGTGCTGTGAAAACAATTGTTCTCTCTAGAGAGAAATAAGCCTCGTGAAATTTCCCGCCAAATCTATTTGGAATACAATCCTCCATGTTTTTCATCCAGTCATTAGAGAAACATTTTCCACAACTTAAACATGTTAATTATAAAATTTCTCACATCTCATTAAATAAATTTTCAAATGTTAAATAAAGAGCTACGTCGAGTGCAGCATGATACGACCCCAGCATGTCGAACACTGAAATTTGAACAAGTGCAATTCAAAATGAATGAGGACACAATGAAAAGCTTGATACAGTAATTGAATGGACACAATTAAGAGCTTGACCCAGTAATTAGCTGCATACAAACTAAGGAAAATAAAAAATAGCTCTTATAATTCCTTATATATATTGGAAATGGTAAAAGGTATGTCAACATTATACATAAAGCTTATATCAACAGGAATCTGAAAAGGAAATTACAATAGAAATCCGATCAAAAATAAAGATTTCACATATTTCAAAAAATTGCAATTTTGGCCCCTTTGACCCCTTGTAACTTGAAAACGGCTAGAGCTATGCAAAATCTATTCACATACTGCTGACAGCTTATATCAAGAGGAATAGAAAGAAAAAAAAAAAATCTGATGAAAATTAAAATTTTAGGTAATCTACAAATTTGCAATTTTGTCCCCATTTGGCCCCTTATAGCTCGGAAAAGAAACAAATTGTCAAAAATCTAATGGTACATCTCTTTGTTTATCTTCAAAAGAAATCCATTGCAAAAAACTGCATCAAAATCGGACTTAAAATACATTTTTGAAAATTGCCCCTTTTGGGCCCCTTTTATCTCCTGAACGGTACATGCCACATAAAATACGTTGACATACTACTGATAGGAAATTTAAATAGGAACATAACAAAAGAAACCCCATCAAAATCCAATAAATAATAAATATTCTGCAGCCAAATATGTGAAAACACCCAATTTTGCCCCTTTTGACCCCTTTTTTAAAAATGGGATGGGCCAAAATGTCCAAAACCCACCCCAGCCTTTCTTTTGTGCCAAGGAACACTGTGGTAAAATTTCATAAGGATTGGTCTACTGGAATATAAGTTATTGACCAATAAAGGGCTA
>MJUU01059055.1:41656-62727 GCA_002080025.1 Modiolus philippinarum | reverse complement strand
AAAGCCATATGCCAGACTGACATGTACTACCCAAGATCAACCTTCATACTAAATATCACTGACCTACCACTAATAGTTATTGAGAAATTGACTTAATCAGAGAAACTAAACGTGGTCACTAGACAGTGAAATTGAGGTCATGGACAAAAGTCATTTGCCAGACTGACATACACTACTCATGACCAACCTTTATACCAAATGTCATTGACCTACCACATACAGTTATTGAAATATAGATCTAATCAGAGAAACTTAACGTGGTCACTAGACTGTGAAATTGAGGTCAAGGAAAAAAGTTGTATGCCAGACTGACATGTACTACTCAATACCAACCTATATACCAAATATCATTGACCTACCACTTACAGTTATTGAGATATGGACCTAATCAGAAAAACTTAACGTGGTCACTGGACCGTGCAATAGAGGTCATGGTCACATGATTTTATGTTTGTCAGGTAGCATTTGATTAGTACTACCACTGGACTAAATATGATGTTCCTACATCAAAGGGTTTTCAAAATATCCTGTATATAGTAAAAGTTAACGCCGTCGCCGTCATACTTTGCACGTCTATGTCTCGCTTTCCGCAACTTTCGTCACGGGCGAGACAAAAACAGTACCAATGGAACATGGATTCCCCAACCAGATTTTCAATTCAGCAAAGTCACAACCTCGAAAATATTGGCATAGTTCAACTCACACTACTAAGTACTAAAGATTGAGACCAAATGTCAAATCATTGCTACAATGTAGATACCTAAACCAAGAAATCTTCCAATACTGGTATATATGCAGACATTATGAGTTTTATTACTGACTAAGGTTAATAGGCATGTAAGGACCATATGATTTGACAGGTTGTGATGTTGATCAGTTATCATGTAACAATAAAATAATTTCTCTTAGCAACAGTCAAATTTCATTGCGTTTGTCACATTCATTATAGTCATATGATTTTGTTACCTATTTTTGCTTTTCTTTCCAAAGAAAATTCACTAAAATTAACTTGATAAAGATAATATTCTATTTTCCTCTGTTATAGAATAATGAAAACAGAAATAAAACTGGTGTTTTTACACTACTAAAGACTTAAAAAAGCATTTGAGAAAAGCATACTTGACAAATCGCAGTGAATCCTTGCGGATATTGACCAAACTTTTCAGTGTTTTGGTTGGTTCATTTCCAGTTGATGATGGATACCAAGGATACTGTAAAACAAAATATTAATCATGAAAACAATTAATTTTCCAAATATATTATGATAATCATTAAACTATATATATATACAGTATGTATTTGGTATCTCTCTTTTTTTTCTGTGCTAATATGGCTAAGAATCATAGAGTTTTTTCTTGAATGCACAGTGAAATTGGTAATTGTTCCTATACTAGGATGCATATTTTTTGTTTTGTGTGAGGTCAAACTCAGCTGCAATTATTTTATAATATTTAAGTATGCCAAGATGCATACTCTGTCTTGCATCCAGTGTAGAGATGGTTTTATCTAAATTTTTTGCAGTGCTAAGAGTAAGATGCATACTCTCTGTGTGTGAACAATGGGGAAGTTGGAAAAATTCTGATGCATGCTCTTCACATAATTTCAGTAATGATGCAGAAAGTGTTCTAAATTAATAAATTGTTCACCTGATTATGTCCCATGTGAGACATATTGGGAAATTCAAGACTACCATTTCTCAAACAACAATACATTGTATTCCAGTACCTATTTTTATCTTTGAGCAAAGAGAAATTTCAAAAGTTGAAGTTGAAGCACAAGGCTGTGCTACTTAAAGCAAGACAGCATTATAATTTCATAGGTCTTCCATTTTTTCTTACAATCATATGCATTATATCATCATTGCGTGAAAGCAATCACCTTAAACATGCTAAATGTTTCAGGAAATCACTAATATTTTAATATGTATTGATGCTGTTTTGTGCAGCTATTTTCCTAAAGATCCAATTTTACCATACATGTATTACTCTATTAAATCAATTTGGCTAGTCACGTGTCAATTATGTCGGGTTATTCGTTTTAAACCTCCCTACCATACAGAGAAAATTATGCCACGCCCAACCTGTTCAATAAATTTGAGTAATACATTGTATTTATTTTTTGTGAATAAAAAGAATGAATAACTTACGAGCTCAACTTACACAAATTGACAAAGACTATATGATTATATGGGTTAAGTTGCTATGTGTTAATATTGGTATGTGACACAAATGAAAATACAGTAGAACTTCGATGGCTCGAACTGCAATAACTTGAACACCATGGTTGCCTCAAACCCTTTCTGTGGTCCCTTTGTTCAAGTTTAAATATAGTTCGACCTTGATATCTTGAACACCGCGTTGGCTCAACTGTTTTCATGGGTCCCTTTGGTGGTCGAGCCATAGAAGTTCGACTGTAACTTGAAGACAGATAAACATACAGCTACCGGTTTTGATCCAAGAAAATTGAGATCCAAATTCTCTCCAAACAGATATGCTTCAGGTTGACTCATGTCAAATCTTTCTCCTCCCATAATGAAATGACTCCCAAAATAATTCCCTACAATAAAGAGAAGTGAAATTAACATTAATGACATTTTAAACAAACCGTTTATACAGGTACACAGAATCAATCAATGAGATGTTGTACAGACAAACTTTGGTTGTATGAAAATTCATTAAACTGTTTAAAATAGTTTATGGGATGATGTGAATATCCAAGTCCTTCAAGGTGCAAGAGTATTCAATCTCGTTTTTCAATCACTTGTACAAAGGTAGAACAGAGGAAGTGATTTTTTTCTATCTTTTTCTCACCAGGGATGCCCTTTTACATGTTTTTCTTTATTTCAAAGTCTCTTAAGACCTCTTATGGCTATCCAGCTTCACATACGAAGTAAGCTGATAACAATGTACCATTATCTCAGTGATAAATGAAGAGCTGTTCCTATGTCGCCCTTGTAAACATCATGCCCTGTATACATTGGATGTTTTCAATTTGTCATATCTATTTAATCTGCTATTCAAAGGTAGATCAGAGGTAGTGACTTGTGGCAACCCTGCCTAGCATAAAAAGCATTCAGTTATGGTACCCTATGGTGACAGCTCAAAAAAGTTGTTCCTATGATAAAGAAGCCCTCGTTAAGTTCATGTCCTGCATACACAAGAAGTCTTGCATTTTCAACATTTTAAATTCAATCGCTTGTAAAGTAAACTGGAGGTAATTCATTTTTCAATAGTTTTTCAACCAGCGGACACATTTTTACATGTATTTCTTTGTTTCAAAGTCTATTGGACTCCTTACAGCAACACCACTTAGCATACAAATCATGCTGATTATGACAGTATGCACAGTGGCAACTCGGAGTGGTTTCTATGACAACCTTTTAAATGTCATACTTTAGCATGTTTAGCCTGGACACACAGAAAGTCTTGCAATTTTCATATTTATCATGTTTATATCAATCACTTGTACAAAAATACATCATATTAAGCTTCTGGTTTGGTTCATAAACAAAACAACATTGTCCCATCGAGTGATGTTTGACACGTCATTTGTAGCCTCAGTTGACCTATTATATGTGTACCAGTGTTCATAGATCTATGTTTTTGGTTGTTAAAATTGATTCTGAAAAATATTCAATAATGCTCTGTTGGTATTAAAGGTCAGTTTCAATTTGCTTTTGAAAAATCAACTGTCAATTTATTCATAATGGATAATCCAGGCAGATCAGGATCACTGATCATGATCAATAAACAATGTCTACGCATCAATCTTATGTTTACAATGTAGTTTTCAGCACAACTACATTGTATGTGACACCAAATGTTTGCTAGATGTATATTTGTACTAGTATGGCTTCGAATTCAAAAACCTCAATGCAGTGTCAACTTTCAAATGTATATTTTTCATTTGAATATAGAAAGTAGTACATCCCTAAGTAGGCAATACATGTATATATACAATGTAATCCATTTTCCAGTGGTTTTTGAAAATTTCATGCAGTACCTATATTTTTTTCCCTATAATATAATGTACTGCTTGAATATTCAATACACGTTAGACATTTTTATGGTAAAATTTCAAAAAAAATTTCAATATATCAACAAGAAGACTGTTTGCTGATAATATCATTTTATCCTGCAGTGGTAGCTTTTACGATACAGATAAAGCCCTATGAGTATTGCCTTGCTGTATCCTGCACAGCTGTATCTAATGTGTGCATATAATATGCTAAAATTGGGTCTTTGTGTAATTATTCTAAAGAAAAAATGTGTGAGAGTTTTTTGAATTTTTGGTATAATAATAAGTATGATATTTTGCATACAAATAAATTTAATAGTAAGTTAGATACATATTTTTCTATTAAAAACTGTTTTGAAAGAGAAAAATATACTCAAATTAATGATTTTAGAATCAGACAGTCTCTGTGCAAATTAAGAATTAGTGCACACCCTTTAAGAATAGAAAGAGATAGATATAATAACAAGTGATGACCCTAAAAGATGTCTCACCCGTCCCTGCTGGCCTCTAAATTGATGTGAAATCTAAGTGAAATTGAGGTCAAGGACAAAATCACCTACAAGACTGACATGTACTACACAAGACCAACCTACATACCAAATATTATCAACCTACCACTTCTAGTTATTAAGAAGTGGACTTAAGCAGAAAAACTTAACGTGGCCACTAGACTGTGAAATTGAGGTCAAGGACAAAAGTCACCTGCCAGACTGACATGTACTACCCAAGACCAACCTACATACCAAATATTATCAACCTACCACTTCTAGTTATTGAGAAATGGACTTAAGCAGAAAAACTTAACGTGGCCACTATACCATGAAATTGAGGTCAAGGTCACATGACGTTATGTCCGTCAGGTAGCACTGGATTAGTACTACCACTGGACCAAACATGAGGTTCCTACATCAAAGGGTTTCAAAATATCCTGTATTTAAGAAAAGTTAACACCGTCGTCGCCGCCGTCGTCATACTTTGCACGCCAATGTCTCGCTTTCTGCGACTTTCGTCACGGGCGAGACAAAAACCGACCTGATAGATCTGAACGTATCTGTCAGTATTGTGCAATGGGGAAAATCAAAAATTAAGAACATTGTATATTAGAATGTCCATTATATAGTGAAGCAAGAAATAATAATTTTTTCGAAAAGATTAAAGATAATTGTAAAAATTTTGGGGATATGAATTTATCTTGTAAATTTATTTGGCTATTTACAAATAATAATTTATCTTTCTTGAAACAGTTTGGTACATTCATAAACAATTGTCTTAACTTGAGAAGGTTTAGCCCTATCGGAGTTTCTATTCAGTTATAGAAGTATTGTTATTATATGTCAGTATACATAATGAATATTCAATGTTTGTTTGGCTCTGAACCTGCCGTAAAACATGACTTAGATAACATGTTTTCTTTTCTTTTTGTTATATATTTTTTTTTTTCTTATTGTAATCACTTAATCATTGTTATTTTGTTTAATTCTTTGCCTGTTAGGCCACGATTAAAAAAATGTTTGTTTCCCCTTACCCGACCTTATGATGTTGAGTAGGTAGGTAGGAAGAAAATTTTTTTATTATTTTTCGCAAAATGAAGTTAGAAATTACTGTTCTTTAATCCAAATTTGAGTAAAAAAAAATTTTTTTCTTAAAAAAAGTCAATAAAATTATTTGGGTAGTGCCATTTTTTCAGGGTCGGTAGGGTAAGGGGAAACAAGCAATATTTTAATTTTGGCCTTACATGCCTTATGGGCCCATGATTGGTGATTAAATATTCTTATTCTTATAACACTGAAAAATACCCCAAATTATTGCAAATTCTATATGGTATTGTCTGAAACAGTATATTTGGATATTTTCTCAATAATTTAAATTGCATGCAAGACATTTTCTGATTGGTTAGAAAGTTTAGGCTTATTTTCAATAAACCAAATTATGCTGTTGTTTATGTGATGTCTGCAAAACAATTCCATTATTGAGTATTTGAACAGCATTATTATATTAAATTATAAGGACATGAAGGAATGGCTAATTTTGGGTTTATTGACTCAAAAACTCAATTCTTGGATCTTCTCATTTTACATATCTGCTTTGCTGATTATTCAATGTGAAGAGTCCAAAATTGAGTCTATGGTTCAACCCCAAATAAATGGCAGCCATTCCTTAAATAAATTTTGCTCTATTGAAATTGAAAAAAAAATGATTGATTTAAGCTATTGACTCTAATACTAATCTAATTACATATTTCCTATGGAATTTCAGCTGTCTATATAACTGAATAACTATCCTCTCTGGTCCATCTTGTATTTCATTTTGACTTACAGGTATAACATGTATATATTGGCATTTAACTTGATTTCAAAGTCTTTCCAGTGTTCATTAATTCGAAATGTACTTGTAAAAATATTTTAATGATATTGCCTTGACGACAGTTTCTGGTTAGCTGTTCCAAGTATACTACAATTCGTTGGGAGAAACTATATATTTTACAAATGCTATCTCCACAGTGTTTATTGTTTATTTTACAGCTGTGCACAGTAGTAAATGACATTTACTATAAACCATATCTTTTTGGGAGAACTCACAGGCATTTGTTTCATGTAAAAAACAAAATTGCATGAAACAAGTGCGTGTGGGAGAACTATTTTAAAAACAAATTTCTACACAACAAGAAATTTCCTTTGTTTCAAAACTGTCTGGTCAGTACACATGAAGATTTGTGCTTGTAGACTTATCTTCTCTACTCATGAAAAGCTCTGTCAGACTGTGGTGCCCCCTTTTTTCAGAGACACAACCTATTTCTAATCAAACTGAGTATATATTTACCAGATTTGGGGGGATATCTATATACATTGTTTGATGTGGCGTCTGTATCTTCATTTCCATCACTCTGTCGGCTTGCAAAAGCGCCCATTATTTGATGGGGAAATTTATTATTTACGTTTACTCTACCACCATAATCGAGGCACTTCCGCAAGTGACGTAATCTTTATGGTAAAGTGTGGATTTCATGTAGGACAGGGGCACACACTTATATTTGGAGAGACGTATTATACTTACTTACTTATTGATACTTATTGATTATTTCCAGAACTGACTGGTGACACTACTCTGGACTCACTAGTTTCTTCAATAAAATCCATCTGCCCGTTATTTGGTCACCGTTCATTTTAGCCCAAAAAAAGAAATGAAAGGGAAAATGAATTTATCACGGCGAATTTTAAAAATAATTTTCGTTCATACTCTTCATGTTTTCAAAAATCATTGTATTGTTTACATATGAAAAATAAAAATTGAAGTCACCGTTGAAATAAGAAAGATAAATTGTAAAACGTTAATTTCTCTCGTACTTGATATCTAGTCCTGTACGGAATTCCTCTATCAAATTCATTTCCCTTACGTTATATCTGTTTCTCGTAAAATCCAGCAACAGTTTTTTTTTGGATACTATTTTCAGTAACATTTGCAAAGAATGGATATATTGACAACATGCTTATTATTATAATTATTATTATTATTATTTTTTTTTTTTTTTTTTTTTTTTTTNTTTTTTTTGTTGAATAACTTACACAGTTTGGAACTCCATTAAATAGAGATCAAGTTTTTGAATATCGAGCAGATTTTAGGCAAAAATTGACTAAAAATCAACTGATCCCCTTTTCTGCAGCCAAATTGATTGAAATCTTTTTTTCCAAGGCTAGATCCATCGACTTGTAATTAATCCTCACAAGGATTATGTCTCGACACCATTTAGTAAAATGGGAGTTGACCGCTATTTCAAATTTTTGTTTAACCACGGCCCATATTGATAGGGCATTCATTCAGTCCACAGGGACTTGCTCCCGGTCTAGAAAAAAAATGTTTACTATCAAATATGAATCTCGGAGAAAAAAAACACGTTTTTTTCTCCGAGATTCATATTTGATAGTAAACATTTTTTTTCTAGACCGGGAGCAAGTCCCTGTGTTCAGTCTTCTTTTCATAAACCAATTAACCAAGTGGAACCTTGCACGTGAAAATTGCACAAAGGTATATAACTTTAGTGCAGATATAAATTCCACGGCTCTTATGGCCGATCATCCAACTTAATGGTGTACCATCATCCGTGCTTATGTGTGAACTACTGCTCGTTCTATTTATCATTTATGGCTGCTTTCACTATGGTTTGGTTATTTTGCAGGCTCCGGCAAAATAGTCGTACGGATTGCAGTTAATAGCCATTCTCTGTAAGCACTTGCTGTGGCACGCGTGCTCTCAGATTTACCCGATACTTGTTATACAACCTTATGTTTCCATTGTCATGTGAATTTGAACCTCATTTGATTGGTATATGGTTCCCATGGTAACTGGCATTTATTTCAAGAAAATACATTTTTTATCCATTTTTCAAAGCATATAAAGTAAAACATGCGGGTACATTGAAATAAAATGTTATCTACACGGAAAGAATTAAGCATTTTTCTATTGAAAAAATTTAGTAACATTGTGTGGATCATGGTTGCTAAGGTGGTTGCCGGCTGTTTTAGTGATTTACAAACAAGATGCTTAATCCATAATGTAATCTTGAGATAATTTTTAAGGTCAAATATCACACCTAGGAGAAAGGAAAAAAGGCGCAGCTGGTGCTCAGAGTAAATGATCAGAACCGACTCTTGGCCACGGGGGTTCCCACCTATGCTACTCCATACTTCAGATCTGAGGCTGTGGTCATCAAAGAATCTGTAGGAATATGAGATGGAGATAAAAGATGGAGAGGAGCCAACTATCATCGTTAGGGAAGTTGATGCTCCTTTTGGAATAACATCGACCTGGAAATTCACCAGAGTACCTTCAAACGCCTAACAGGGAACTCATACACCGACTTCCCAAGCAAATCACTGCAAAGAAGGCTGTGATCAATGCTCAGACTCAGGACAAGGAGTGTTTCCGCTGGGCCTTGCTATCTTCCCTTCATCACGAGGAAGTCGACCAGAAGAACATTCCAACCGCTTGGGACAGTACAATCAGTGGAAGGATGGGCTCAAGTTCAATTCCCGGTCACCGTCAAGGCTATCGATAGGCATGAAACCTTAAACAAGGGCTTCAATATGAAAGTATTCGGCTTCGAAGGTGTGAAGCGCAGTGAGGATTAGGAAGAAGTGCTGGGAGTAAATCCCGAGAATTTCCAACAGCTCTGGTACGGCCCACATCGACCTTCTCTACTACAAGCAGCATTAGTAGCTAACTGCTAGATTGAGAGCCTAAAGCGACACTTGAGCTCGCACGTATCATGAGAAGTTCTTCTGCCACAAGTACCTGTGCAATTTTTCAAAGCAGGAATTTCTGGACCACCACATGAAATGCTAGTATTGTGGTCAGTAAAAGCCGATCAAAATCGTAATGCATGAGAAAGGCACCAACGTGAGGTTCACTAATTTCAACCGCGTCATGATCTACGTCCACTTCAATTGCAAATGCTTCACCGAGAAATCCAATACCTGCCAGCCCAACCCATCCCAGGCCTCCACCAAGCAGTATCAGCACCACATGGCATCAGGGTTCTTCTACTACGTTAAGTACGTTTACGGCGTTCTAACAGGAACTTCGTCGGAAGCGTGAAGCAGGAAACGGCATCCATTTCGAATGCGTATGAGGACGAAAATATATGGCGATGACCGCTTTTAGGAGAGTTTCGACTACACTGAGGAGTGCCACATCTGCGTTGGAGCACTCGACGTGGATAAGGTTCGCCACCACGATCATCTCACCGGAAATTATCGTGATTTAGCACATCACCAGTCCAACTTTCAAGATTCTTTTCCATCGTCTTCCACAACTTGACTGGATACGACGTCCACCTTTATGTCAAGGAGCTGCTCTTTAGCGCTGGTAAAACCAACTGCATCCCCAACATCGATGAAAAATATATCATCTTCTCCAAGAAAGTGGAAGGTTTGGAGATGCGATTCATCGACTCGATCTGGTTCTTGCAAAATTCCTTACACACAATGGCTAATACCTTACCGACACCCAATTCAAGAGCATGAAGGCAACCTTTAGCGACTATTGCGAATGTGCTACTACACAAGGGGTCTATCCCTACGACTCCATGGTCAAGTGAATCTTCAGGAATTCCAGCTCCCAACCCAAAGAGGACCTTTTCAGCAAACTAAGTGGGGATAACATCAGCGATGACGAACATTTGAAGGCTTCGAGTGAAAAACCTCTACCTAGCAACTGACATGCTGCTGTTGGTGAACATCATGGGGATCTTCCAAGACGTCTGTATCGAAAACTACAAGCTGGATCCCATGTGGTACTTTACCTTCCCTGGGCTCGCCTATGACGCGGCTCGCAAGACTACCGAGGTCAGCATGGAACTTCCGGGGGAACTTCTCTCAGACCCCGATACGTTTCTCACGTTCGAGAGGGCAATCGGGGGGGGGGCATGAATTCCCAATGTCTTTGCAAGGCCAACAACCTCTACTGCAGCCACGGTGCCTCCCAACCCATCAAATACCTGACCTACCTAAATGCCGATAACCATTACGGATGGGCCATGGATTTAACCCCTATTCACGGGAGACTGCCCGTGGATGGAGCCAGGGGAGATCGAGACCGTCCTCAACTACCTGGATGACCACGAGTATGATGTCATGGTAGAATGGCATTTGGAATGTCCAAAGGAATTGCATGGTAACAACAACGAATGCCCGCTGGCAAGGGTGAATACGGAAATCAACCGAGTGCATAAGTTCATTCCGACCCCGCACAAATGCATCAAGTACGTTCTCCACTGCCGAAACCTTAACTAGTATTTCAACATGGGCATGACCAAGGTCCACCGCATTATCAAGTTTCGGCATTTTCCTTGGCTGTAGGAAGGTATCGACCTGATTAACATCAGACTTCGAGTCGTAGCCAAGACCGAACCCGAGAAAGAATTTTCCAAACAGATGAATAATTCAGTCTTCAGCAATACAATGGAAAATATCGGAAGACAGTTCGACTTCACTTCAAGCCCGTGACCACAGAGAAGCATGCGCTTAACTCGTGACCAAACCCAACTTTGATGCTCTGGTGATCTTCATCGAGAACCTGGTGGCATCCACATGAAGAAGCCGAAGAAGACCGAGCTCAACTTCAAAGATCCTGATGTAAGCCCGACTGCTTTTCACCGACAGAGATCAAGACCGCAGACTTCTACAAAAAAATCGCACAACACTTCCAGGACAAATTCGATACCTCCAACTACCCCGCCAAGCACCATGCCTGAGCTATGGAGAAGACTTACTCGGTCCAGTGCAGATCATATCCCTCCGCTAACGTGTCATTTTTCTTGGTAATCCCGACATTATCGCAAACGTCGAATCGTTGCGGCTGCATTTCTGGGAGGTCTCCCTAAAGGTTCAAGAAGACCTTGGCCTCATGCTCTTTCTGGCTGGCGGCGCAGGGAGGTATCTTTGTGAATCGATGCTTGGTGGTATTATACTGGCGGACGAGATCGTCCATGAAAGGGGAAGGGTGCGTGTGGAATTGGCCGAGAAGTACTTTGAAAAGACGTTCATGATGTTCAAGAGGTACTTGAAGCCTCGGTTATTGCAAAAAGTTGCTCATATCTACGAGATCGGCAGCCAAGGTTTGTCCACCCTACCTACTTCCAAGCGACACTTTTGGAATTTGCGTCGGACTGGCTTATTCTGCTCTTCGATCGATGCTTGGTGGTATTACATGTCCAAAATAGGGAGGAAGGTACAAAAAGAATTACGCGAGAAGCTATGGTTTGATCGACACTCCACCTACCACTACGCGACGCTTCTGTGACTTACAGGATGCAAAGCGCACTAAACAGACTACTAAGTAACTTCAAAATATCGAAGCCCGTGGTGGAGACGGAAAGGAGACAGCCTTCCAGATCACCTAGAATATCGAAGATATCCCAATCGCTCTACCCGCTCCTATGCCTGTCCGCCCTACTCCTATCCCTGCCGCCGAGGACGACGACGACCCACTACCCTATCAAGCAAAAATTGAGTTCAAACCTTGGTCCGCGAGCAATCGGATGCCAATACGGTGCTGTTAGTCGTCGTTATCAACGATGGGGCCAAAGTAGTCTTGAGCAAGGTCTCCTGGTTCCTTCTCTACGTCAACCCTTCCGACGAAAGAATCTGCGGCTCTATAAGACCATCCAAAGCAAGACCAAGGTCGATTGCAGATTTCGCACGAAGCAGTGAGATTCCATCGCCATGTCCAAGACCTCGCAATTTCGCTGAAGTCTATACGCTAAAAGCTAATGTGTAAGAAACCTTGGTGGATCATCATCGAATTCGAGACGGATATGAACAATGCTCAGACGCACAATACTGATTGCGAAATATCCACGTTACCCTAAATGCTACTGATTTGAGTCTGTTGAGCAATGGCGGTGTCAATCGCTCCGACTTTATCGATCTTTATCACAATTCGTCATCGACGTGAGTCATAAATCCGAGCAGTTGAAAGAGCCGACCGTGGATATCCAGATCCAAGCCGACTTCGAGCGCAAAGTCCCTGCCAATACCAAAGCCTTCGCCCTGGTCATCTCGGTTCGAATCCGATGGCCAGAAGATGAGCGTCGTCTTCTTAGGAGGTTAAGATAAATGGACGCTTCACTTTTTCCGAAAATAGCCACCCATACCGAGTCCAAGCATGGGTTCACCTTCATCATCTCTTGGGACGATAGCCAGATATTGACTCATCCCTCCAACTGCGCGAGAAGAAATCTTAATATGCTACTCCTTCCCCAATATCCATGCTGGAAATTATTCCTTCTGCTATACTCGAAAGACTATGGGACCCACTGATTTCCCGTCGCATTGAGCACCGGCTCCTATGAATCGACCTTGTCAACGATGAGATCCAGCGACAAATGCCCTTCAGCAAACACATGGCCAAGATCCTACTTAATGCCAACCACACAGCGCGACCCTGAGAGGAACGTTCACTCTCATCAGAAGCTACCAGGTGGATTTCGATGTGTCTAATAGTCTAAATACGGTGCTTGGATTAGAGCGCCGGGTGTATATATTTTACGGATATGGAGTAAATGAACACGAGACCATAACACATATGTTAACTCCAACTGCAATAATTTTAATGAACTGTATGGCCATTTCGGAGATTAATTCCTCATCAGCAGCACTAGAACCAAAACAAAGGAAATACATATTCGAAAAAGCATAAAATATATATATAAAGTATACCTAAGACTGGATTTAGGGCGTTGAGCACATCGTCAATATCATCAAAATCAATAGCAATGGCACCTAGCAGTCCATTATCTATAGCTTCTTTTCTGGGGTCGACACGTGCATGAAGATCATCCAGACCCTAAGAATATAGCCAACTTACTAGTAATCCTGATCGGAGGACCATAGACCATCCACCGCATGCAAATGTATCTGACCGATCAAGACGGTTGCCTCATCGACCTGCGAGTTGAGCTTCTCACTATCCTCCCACTTGCAGAGTGGTAATGGTGGTATAGTCTTGGAGGTGAGCCCGAAGAAAATGAGATGTGCATGCTCGCAGGTCTTGCTGCGCTACCATAACCGTGCTACCTTCTTTGAGAGTGGGTGGATTGAGCTCCAAAAGGATGTAGGATCCGTATTATGCCTCAAGAAAGGTGATAAAGTGTGCAAGGTGAAACCCCAAGGTTGTGGTTTCTATCTCAGACCAGGTACATTTGCCCTATACCTACGGTGATATATTGTACTTACAGAGCGGGCGTCGATATCACGATTGTAGTAGACTGATCCTTGGTCCCAATAGCCCTTTCTAGAGCAATCCCCTGTTTGTCATGCTCCTATAAATGAATGGGTGATGTTCGGTAGACGTTAGTCGTATCACATGCATGGAAGAGGAGCTCTACGCAGAAATCCGGATATGAACATGCGTTGAAGATCTATAACCGATTGGATAAGATCATCTTCATTGCCTTAGTTGGGTTTTCCGTGTGCAGTCTATTGTTGACCAGTGGTATTAAGTTGTCTGTTGAGACTTGTGTGGGTGATGTGGCATCCATCCCCATAGGTTCCATCTTCTGTTTATGTGCCGTGGGATCTATGGTCATGTCCTTGATCTCACGATGAGTCGCCAAGTCGAAAAAGAGGCATCGAGGCGAGGTGCGACTAGCCTTAACTTGTATGTCCGAGCTGGCAGATGAAGACGGCGCTCCCATTGTCTGTTCAGAACTGCTACGATGAACGAGAAGGATCGACTTCTTCCATCTTCTACCCAAATTAGTGAAGAATTGAATGCGCATGCGCCGCAGGGAGTGTTCTTCCGATTGCGCCTCGCTCTGCTACGCATGGCTCCTGGCTCATTTCCGAACCCTCTAGATCAAAGTGCCAATGGCGAAAAAAAATTCCAACCACTTTGGATTGGGAAATTTTGCGTCCTTACACCTGGAACTTGCTTATTTATTTTTACTTCCTCATCAAATCGTAGGAGATGTATTTCTTCTTAGTTTTCTTGGTCAGTTTGAAGCCCATACTCAGAACGAATGCACCTGACGATGGACCTTACTCTTTGTTAAATCGACGTGGAAGAAGCCAATACTCTGGTTGTTTCTCCTTGCATACTTCAGGATTAGAATCCTGTGTTTGCTAAACTTACTTACTTATCAATTCTGCAACCTCCAAAATTTTGTAGATCACCCCATTAGATGGCTTCCTGGTTCTGCTTCTGAACCTTTTCCTGAAAGGCATCTTCACTGATGAAGTCATCTCCCTCTGTCGAGATGTCGACGAATCCATTGGAGACAAATGTCATGATTTATTATTGGCTTAGAGGGGACGCTGCTGGATTGCATGTCGGTGCCAGTGTTTTTTTTTTGGAAAATTGTGGATGGGGCAGAATCGGCCTTTTGACACTACTGTCGCTGAATCAGTCAATTGCCATTTTCAGCTAAATCATACTAAATTAGAATGGATAGTGTGGTGCTGCAAACACAAAGTCCGGTGCAACGAATATCAGAAAACTCTTCACAATCCTATGGCATTATTGAAGGTAATAGACAGTAGATAAAATATTCGATAGATGTTTCAGAATATGGTGTTCTGGTAATCTTAAGTGTTGAACTGGTTATCTTAAGTGTTGAACGAGGGGAGACCTTTTTGTAAATGTGCTTTGGGCATTTTCAGCAGGTTTTTAAATTTTATGGTGCAATTTGTTAACTGTATTTGGGCCATTTGGTGCGTTTTGTTCTGTTAATTTTTTATTTTGTTGTGTTAACACTGTTTCCTGTTAATCATAAAAATTGTGTTACTATTTTGTGGATTTGAATTTACTCTTACTGTTTTAGTGAATATGAAACTTTGTTATCCTGTTAACGAGACACCACTCTAGTCCTCTTTTTGAAGGAGTATGAAATTTGGTCATCCCAAACATTTTGGTCAATGCATATAGATAAAGCTTGGTGGTGGGCGTGAAAATGTGATTTATTGAATCGATCATCCGAATGTTACAGAATCAAAAATTCATTCAAAATTCTTGACTGTTTTAAGCAGAATATCAATGTTATATAATACTGTTAATATAATTTTGGACATAAACTATTCAAGTTTGAAATAAACTGAATCGAACTTTTCAATGATCTTGCTATATCAATAAATCAAGGAAAGCTGAACACGAAAGTTTATGATAAAAGGGATGATTTCTCTTTCCCCATAGTTATTGTCCCCATCTCCACCGCGATGTTCTATTAGCCCATTCTTACGACACAACTTGTTCGATATGCACGAGTATATAGTGTTGTTTCTGACTTCAACGACCGAAATCTTTGTCTAACTGAAAAACTTTTGCATCAAGGGTTTAGACTTGATTGATGCAAACAATTTCTAAATTTCGTTATAGATACAATGACTTATCAAGGAAACTTGATTCTACACGCAGGGCTCTTATACAACAGGGCGTTTAACGTCAGAACTTTTATGGAAATATCATTTACAAATCGCATAAATTCAAAAAATTGTCCATTCAAACTTATTGATCCGTTGAACAAACTTAGCATTGTTGTTAAATCTTTTCTTCTGGTATTTATTGGAAAAATATTGATCAGCTGTCCTCAATGCTTTACGCCGTAACTAAATAAAACAATTTTTCCTATTTATAGTATTTGGCATTGCACAATATCACGTTCTTCTTTCATAATTGATGATGTTGTTATACGAAATTTATTTGGAATTATTTCAAATGTAAGAAGGCTTGATATCGAATTCAAGCTTTTTGTCAGTAACTGCGAGTATTTGTCAGGACAGCACCCGTGTGCATTGTCTTCATGTTTTATGTACTTCACTGTAAAGGTACTCGTCTTGATAAGTTGGACTATTTTCTAGTTTGATTTTTACTGCGAGCTTTTTGTGTATTTATTTTCTAGCCTTTCACCACACTTAGGGAGGAGATTTTGGATCCAAGAAAACGAGTGTAACCTCGTCGCAATCAGTTTCCCCTGTTCCAAGTTAGGAATATTTTGGCCATTGGCTTGTCCTTTTCGTCTTATAAAATTTAGTTTCTTTATATTCGGGTTATTGGGTGTGTATTGTTTCCATTGATTTATTCACCTTTTTACTTTTTGGGACCATTTAGGGCTTGCTACATGGTGTGAGGTTCCTCACTGTGTTGAAGACCGTATGGCGATCCCTAGATGCGTTTTCAAGGTTCCTCCAAATCACATCCGGACGTTCCCCCAAACTTTTTCTCGTCATAGCATTGGCTGTAATTTAGATCGATTGGTGGTCGTGTGTAATAAGAAACGCATCAGACATGACATCGTTATTATTTATAATAACTACTTTTATTATTTATATAAAATCAATTCCTTTTATAACACAATTGATGTCTTCTAATTAGATTACGTCACTAGGAGAGCACCGTCTGATGTGCCGAATCCTATCCACGAAGTTCCTTTTTCCAGACTGGTGAAAAATGAACTTCGATTACAAATGACACGCGAACATATGGTGACTATCAGTTATATGTCAGTGTGGTAATACGGGTGAACTCGAGAACATTTTACTCAGTGTAAATCAAGGGAGATGGAGTAAAAGGCGCTTGTTTCATGAAAGAATATAGGATCAACATCCCATTTTTTTTTTCATGAAACAAGTGCCTGTGGATGAAATGCTCAATGACACCAGTACGTATGCTATGATCGGGGACTGATATAACTCTATTACTGTGGCCTTCAGTGTTTAGTTTTATCATTCAAAGACATTATAAATTCTATATATTTTCCCGTTTGAGAAAGATTTTCTCTTGCCTGGCTTCTCAAAATGTTACCACCGCTACAAGTGGGTTTCATGTTACCCATTTCTGCAAATACACACTTTACTGTGAAAAGAAGACAAAAACTCTTTCCTTGTACATGCATGTAATTTTACATCAACTCTAGCGTGCACCTTTCACAAATATCAATAACTGATGACATGCAATGAAATTTAGTTTTGTAAGAGATGTTTTTTTTTCTATTTCTGTGATAATAATAAACCTTTTCGTAACGTTTCTGATATTATCTGCAGATCAAAAGAAAACACATAACTAGAGCGTATTCCGAAAGTTGTTGCTATAATAAAGAAACGCCCATTTCCTGCTTCAGGGACCAATAGGCTTTTTACATTTTGCTGACGTTAATGTCAATTTCATTCATTACCCACACTGCTCTGTCATAACATCAACACAAACAACGATAAGCGATAACAAATTGAAGAAAACATGGATAACCTTCGAGAACATGTCATGGTTAATCATTTTGTCTCAGCTACTGGATGCCACGCAGAACAAGCAAAACAGTTCTTAGCAGCATCAAATTGGCAATTTCAGGTAATGTATCGAAAATATTCAAAATCTTCAACATGGCGCATGTGTTTACTTTGTGCATACCGGTGTGTCTGTATTGTTGTTTTGGTTCGTCGGTTTACTGAATGAATCATTAATTATTTGTTTTTGTAAAATGATTTTATTTCTTTTTCAGACTGCCTTAAGTTTATTTTTTCAAGAATCATCAATACCCACATGTCGAACGTGCAATGGAAATCACACACAAAACGCAAATTATCCAGTAAGTATGGGACCACCATCTTGATGACATCATTAGTCCTATTTCTAATGTTTACAAAATCGAAACAAAAAGTTACGACCTTGTTTTCATGAAAAATCTGTCAACAGTTTTAAATTATACGTCAATTTGAATATCTTGTTCGTAGTTATAAGGAATTTAAGGAAATAAGACAGACTCTCCTTAATATCGATGTATTGATTAGAGAAACATGAAGTTGCATGTAGGTCAGGCATGTTGTTATTGTTGACCTGGTTTCTGGATAATGGAAATCCAGAAAATAAAAGCATTTCCTATTGACATGCACACCGCTTTGTCGGTACACAAAATTCTCGGAAATTAGAACATTCTTGCAATAACTTTGTTGAAAACGAAATATAACCTTTAATAAATTTGTAAACAATTGTTACATAACCAGTGATGTGTACTGTTTGCACTGTAATGTAACCTGAGGACACACCTACACATCCATATATCCAATGCATCTTGTACAGGAAATTCAAAAAAAAAAAAAGAAAACATACTAATAATTTGTTTGTTTGAATCCTTGATATGAATTTCCATGCATTTTAGTGGCATATATTTTTAATAAACTTTTAAAAGTGGGGGGGGGAGTATAAAAATTGTGTTTGAAAAGATGTTCTATAAAGATGTGATATTATATATTCAAATACAGGTGAAATGTCTTCACCCATCAGTTGACTTGAGCATTGAAGGGAAAACATTTTAGGGAAAGTGTCTGGCATACAAATTTCATTATAGGTGCATTTATGATGGTAAAAAAATATTTCATGGCTTTAGAAATACACCCTAGTGTGTATGATGCTGTTTTTATAGTGATGAAATTCAAATTTTGGAAAAGAACTGACACAATATGTTTCATTCTGAACTTGACAAAAACTAGACGATTTTTTCATACATACATCATTGTCAAAATGAAATATATGAATTGCTATCTAATGGTGAAAATATTGCAAAGTGATAATTTTTTTATGAGAAGTTGAATGTTAAGCCTGGAAGGAGGACAATTCAACTTCATTGGGCCCTTTAATTTCCTAATTCTAATTTTCAGGAGGTCTTCATTGGGCCCCTTTCCCAAATTCTGGAATTTACAAAGACACTACAGGTGTAAATAAATAATTTAATCGTGGTGCCAGTGAAAATAAATATTCCAATTGTCATGGAAAAAATAATTCAATTTTGATTTGAAGAATAAATTTTTGTTGCAATTTGATTTGATGTGATATGTGGTGAAAATAAATAATTTGTTCAAGATTTTCTTGAAAATATATAATTTTTCGAAGCAAAAATGCCCAAGCCCTCCATTGAAAATCAAATGGTAATGGTTCCCTTAGTACTTTGTTTACTGTACAATGATTGCTGACTTTTGGCCTTGCTTTTCATTAGAGTTTATGGGATTTTGTTCATAAAAATTCACTGTTAAAGGCCTCATTTTAGCTTTAAATTATAGAACAACAATAAAAGCCTTGTTCCATTGAGACTTTGTCTTATGTCAACATGTGTGTGCATTTACTCTTTAATTGTTACTTGTTAGTACAATGCACATGGCAGATATGAATCCCAAGAGAGGCAAATCTCAAAATTTTAAAAATGGCCCTTCCCTAGGTCTGAAAATATTTAACATGTTTAAAATTCCTCGGAGATTTTTGGAAAATTGGGTTCTGGGTCCACTCTTTAGAAAAAAATTATCAGTCCCCTCTTAGCAGAAACTCTGGGATCCACCAATGATCTCAGAAACTCTTGGTTAGTATTATTCTAAGTGCATGTTTACAGGAATTAACTAAGTAAGAATTCTGTTTTGCAAGAATTTATTGAGGGGGGGGCGGAGGGGGTCTGATCCCGGAATCCCGACTTTATTTTTTCTAAATCCCGAAATCCCGAACTACAAAGAAACTTAAAGACTGATGAAATCCCGATTCCCGGTGAATAAATTTCCCGAAATCCCGGGCTTAAATCATAAAAATCCCGAAATCCCGGGGTTAAAAACATCCAATCCCGACATCCCGAAAGAGGGCCGGCCCCCCCCTCTTTATTCCATTACAAAAAAATCTTTTTGTTTCTCAGCAAACATCAAAGCTTTTATTATAAAAAAGTAATGATTAAGACTTATTTGCCAAACTGTAGGTTGATTTTGAAACCAAAATAAGGTGGGTGGATTTTGCAGGCTTTTGAAATAATTTTCATTGGGAAAGGATTGTTTCACTTAATTATTTGATGAAATCCATGGTGTGATTACACTTAATTCTTTTAGAAACAAGAAAAAGATTGTACAAGTCAAGCATAAGCTTGTTTACAAAATAACTTGAACCTTTTTCTGGGCCCCAGAATGACCCCAGTGAACTTCCTAGGTTACCTTCTCCTGTGAAGTGGAAACATATTCAATGTAAACCAATGGATTTGTTACACATGTCTGGTTTTCTTACAGAATTTATCAAATTCTGAGACCTTGAATGGATTTAGAGTCTGATGTATATGAAAGCCCAAGAGTTTTTGTTTATTTTTATGTTATACCTGTACCTGGAATCAATATCTTGGTGTAAGCAGGTCATTTTATGACTGCATGTACAAATGTAGCATATTGATATTTAAATGTATAATAACAAACATTGTAATTCATTTCTTTAATACAAGGTAACTTGTTATTGATCAGGAAATTGTTGTTTTTCAATGTTTACAAATTGAGAAATATCTAAATATAGGTGACATATTTGGCTCCGAGCCACTGGAAATTTATCAATATTTTAAGGATGTTTATTATACTAGGTTAACAACAAGCAATGTAAATGTTAACTGATTCACAGTCTGTTTCGCACATTTTTACTATGTGATCAGTGAATTATTGATTTGGGGTATAAATGAGAGAAAAATATTCTGCAATTTTTATTGATCGCTCACCTGTGTTTGACTAATATCATAACAGTTCATGCTTTAAAATCAAAAGAATTTAGTCTTGTTTATTGTCTTT